>CM042560.1:260000-305000 GCA_023630585.1 Cranoglanis bouderius
TCCATAAATATTTGGACATATCGGTCTACCGCTGTATGTCAGAGTTGACGATTAAATACTGAATATGAGCTCAGAGTGCAGACTTCCAGCTTTGATTTGCTCCAAATCGGCTGAATGGTGTAGGAATTGCAGCACTTTTTATATGTAGCCCCGCCTCCTTTTACTTTTGGGCCAAAAGTAATTGGACAGGCTCGTGTTATTCCGTCATTATTTCACGTACAAGTAAGCAGATAAAAGGTCTCAAGTGTTCGATACATTCTTAAAAAGAAAGAACACACTGGTGAGCTCAGGAACACCAAAAGGCCCGGAAGACCACGGAAAACATCTGTGGTGGATGACAGAAGAATTCTTTCCCAGGTGAATAAAAACCCCTTCACAACAGTTGGCCAGATGAAGAACATCCTCCAGGAGGTGGGAGTAGTGTCTGTGTCAAAGTCAACAATCAAGAGAAGACTTCACCAGAGTAAATACAGTGGGTTTAGCACAAGATGTACACCACTGGGTAAGCCTCACAAACAGGAAGACCAGATTGTAGCAGAATGATGGGAGGAGAAGAGTATGGAGAAGGAGAAGGTAAGGAACTGCCGATGATCTGAAGCGCACCACATCTTCTCATGGCGTGGGTGTGTACGGCTGCTGGTGGAACTGGTTCTGTTGTATTTATTGATGATGTAATGAATAAAGGTGAATTGTGAAGTGTACAGGACGATATTATCTGCTCACATTCAGACACACGCGTCAACACTCACTGCATGGAGCTTCACAGTGCAGATGGACAATGACCTGAAGCTTACTTCTAAAGCAAACTACGAGTTTTTAAGGCAGAGAAGTGGAATGTTCTGTAGTGGCCAATCAGTCATCCGAGCTGAAGCAAACTGAGCTGCATTTCACTTGCCGAAGGTAAAACTGAAAACAAAACACATTGAGAACAAGCAGGAAGTGAAGACAGCTGCAGTAAACACCTGGCAGATCTTCAACAGGGAAGAAACCCAGCGTCTGCTGATGTCTTTGAGTTCCAGACTCCAGACAGTCAGGCAGTTATTCACTGCGAAGGATTCATAACCAAGTATTAAAAATGACTATTTAATTTATGATTGTTAGTCTGTCCAATTACTTTTGGTTCTTTAAAAGGGGCGGGGCCACATGTACACACTGCTGGAATGTCTACACTGTTCACCCGATTTGGATGTAAATTCCCTCAAATTAAATCTGAAAGTCACTTAGATCCCGTATTCATGATTTAATTATTTAACTCCAATACACTGTGCTACACAGACAACAATAACGTGTCCAAATATTTATGGACCTGACTGTATATGACATGTCTGTTTCTCTTTTTAGTTTTATAAAGTCTGTGCTCTTGTGTGCAGCGATCTGAAAAGGAAGTGTGTATGTGTGTGTGTGTGTGTGTGTGTGTGTGTTGTTTTTGGAATTATTATGGCATTTTAAATCACACAGTTTTCCATTTGAGCTACTGGGAAAGTACCACTCTAAAACAGGAAGTAAGTGTGTGTGTGTGTGTGTGTGTGTGTGTGTGTGTGTGTGTGTGTGTGTGTGTGCAGAGCTACAGTGGGGGGGAGGTGCCATACCTGGGGACATACTTGACTGTCCTGACCATGTTGGACACAGCTCTACCTGACACACTGGAGGTGCTGAGACACACACACACCTGAGATTTACCTGTCGATGATGATGATGATAATAATAATAATAATAATAATAATAATAATAATAACATTGTCGTGTGTGTTTCAGGATGGACTAATCAACTTTGAGAAACGAAGAAGAGTGAGTTTAACCACACACACACACACACACACACACACACACACACACACACAGCTGTTACCTACCCACTGATGCAGTTTATTTTAGTGACTGAAATATCTCTTTAACAGCTGTTTCTCTTCTCGCTCTGTTTCTCTCTCTCTCTGTTTCTCTCTCTCTCTCTCTCTCTCTCTCTCTCTCTCTCTCTCTCTGTCTCTCTCTCTCTCTCTCTGTCTCTCTCTCTCTCTCTCTCTCTCTCTCTCTCTCTCTCTGTCTCTCTCTCTGTCTCTCTCTCTCTCTCTCTGTGTCTCTCTCTCTCTCTCTCTCTCCCTCTCTCTCCCCCTCTCTCCCTGTCTCTCTCTGTCTCTCTCTCTCTCTCTCTCTCTCTCTCTCTCTCTCTCTCTCTCTCTCTCTGTCTCTCTCTCTCTCTCTCAGGAGTTTGAGATTCTGTCTCAGATCCGCCAGTTGCAGGTGTCCTGCTCTCTCTACGCTTTCCCTTCTCACCCCCATGTCTCCTCCTGGCTCAGCAGCTGCTCAACCCTGTCTGACCAGCAGAGGTCAGTGTACACACACACACACACACACACACACACACACACACACACACACACACACACACACACACACACACAGTCAGTTTAAAGGCTTCATCCCAAACTTGGTATGATGGAGTGCTTATTATTGTGTTTAAGATTTTGGGGCAACAATATGTGTGTGTGTGTGTGTGTGTGTGTGTGTGTGTGTGTAGTTATGATCTGTCTAGACAGCTGGAGCCCCCGGTGGATTCGTGTCCCGGTTCACCGAGCTGGAGCCATCGACTCATCAGCAAGAAACTTGGCTTGTACGTCTCTCTCACACACACACACACACACACACACACACACACACACACACATATATACATACACACACACACACACACACACACACATATATACATACACACACACACACACACATATATACATACACACACACATATATACATACACACACACACACACACACATATATACATACACACACACACACACACACACACACAAACACACCTTATACCCCTTATATACTCATCTGTCCATGCAGGCACTCAGCCTGCACAGTGATGGTACCGACATACAGTCTCGTGTGTGTGTGTGTGTGTGTGTGTGTGTGTGTGTGTGTGTGTGTGTGTGTGTGTGTGTGTGTGTGTGCGCAGGTTGTTGAGCAGCAGTGACAGCTCTAGGAAGAAAACACACTCGGATCAGATGAGCGTTTCCTCGTCAGGCTCCAGCAGCTCTGAGATGGACGACTTCTCCTTTCCACTCCGCCCCAAATCACAGGTAACAATGATCACCTGATCAAATTCTGATCTCTGATTTGTCAGATACAGAACAGACAGACAGACAGACAGACAGACACGTGTCTCACACACATCTCCAGCTAGAGGTGTCTCGGTGTTAATGTTAGTGAGGTATGATGCACAGAATCATGCGATGTGTGATGTTTGATATCGTCATGACGATATGATTGTGAGAAATAAATAAATCAGGACTAAAATATAGAATTTTAATGTGTGCTGTAAAATGCATAACCTTAAAGTTTTATTTCTGATATTAATTTCATGGAATAATTTCTATTCTTTAAAGCAAATAAATTTACTGTTGTTCAAAATAAAAATGGCACCATGCTGATCACTTATATATACAGTTACTGGTCTGTCTAACCTTTTAATGCTATAATAATCATAAACATGGGGTGTGTGTGTGTGTGTGTGTGTGTGTGTGTGTGTGTGTGTGTGTGTGTGTGTGTGCATGCTGCAGTCTGGATCATGCCTGAACATCTCAGCAGACTCCTCTGGGTCGTGTCCTGATCCACGCTGTGCCTCTCCTGCTCCCTCCTCCTCTCTGTCTGACGTCACCAGTCTGAGCTCTGATGGCGCGTCTCCATCCTCCTCCTCCTCCTCCTCTTCCTCCTCCTCCCAGGCTGTGTATAATAAACAGAGTGACAGCTGCATCATCAGAGTCAGTATGACGCTCCACAGCTGCAACGTCTACAAGAGCATCCTGGTACACTATCAGTGATTAGTGACAATTAAACTCCATTTGGAACACAGCAGGTCAGGGTTTCAGCTGTGTAATGACTTGTGTGTGTGTGTGTGTGTGTGTGTGTGTGTGTGTGTGTGTGTGTGTGTGTGTGTGTGTGTGTAGATAAGCAGTCAGGATAAGACGAGTCAGGTGATACAGAGAGCTCTGGAGAAACACAACGTGGAGAATATGAGCTGTAACGACTTCACACTCACACAGATACTCCACTGTGATAAAGGTTCACACTTGCGCACACACGCGCACACACACACACACACACACACATATATGTAAATGTACATCTCAAAAAATTTGAATATTGTGGAAAAGTTCATTTTTCCTGTAATTTAATACAAAAAGTGGAACTTTCATATTTTCTAGATTGATTCCACATAAAGTGAAATATTTCGAGCCTTTTTTTGTTTTAATGTTGATGATTACGGCTCACAGCTCATGGAGATCAAAAATCCAGTATCTCATAATATTAGAATAAAGAATTTATAATACAGAAATGTCGACCTTCTGAAAAGTTTGTTAATTTATGCACTCAATACTTGGGCGGGGCTCCTTTTGCATGAATTACTGCATCAATGGGGCGTGGCATGGAGGCGATCAGCCTGTGGCACTGCTGAGGTGTTATGGAAGCCCAGGTTGCTTTGATAGCGGCCTTCGGCTCGTCTGTATCGTCGGGTCTGGTGTCTCTCATCTTCCTCTCGATAAATTCAGGTCAGGTGAGTCGGCTGGCCAATCAAGCACAGTAACACCATGGTCAGCAAACCAGTTACTAGTAGTTTTGGCTCTGTGGGAGGGGCCAATCAGCATCTCCATAAAGCTCGTCAGCAGACGGAAGCATGAAGTGCTCTAAAATCTCCTGGTAGACGTTGCATCGACTCTCGACTCGAGAAAACCCAGTGGACCGACACCAGCAGATGACATGGCACCCCAAATCATCACTGACTGTGGAAACTTCACACTGGACTTCAAGCGACTTCAAGGATTCTGTGCCTCTCCACTCTTCCTCCAGACTCTGGGACCTTGATTTCCAAATGAAATGCAACTTAATTTACTTTCATCTGAAAAGAGGACTTTGGACCACTGAGTGACGGTGTTCTGAGTAAAAAGGTGTTTAGAGTTAATTATCTGATTAGAGTCTTCTCAGGTCCACATTTCTCTATTATAAATTCTTTATTCTAATATTATGAGACACTGGATTTTTGATCTCCATGAGCTGTAAGCCGTAATCATCAACATTAAAACAAAAAAAGGCTTGAAATATTTCACTTTATGTATTAAATTACGGGAAAAAATTAACTTTTCCCAGATATTCAAATTTTTTGAGATGCACCTGTGTACATACACACACACACACACACACACACACACACACACACACACACACACACAGTATAATAACCCAGTGTGTGCTCTCTCTCTCTCTCTCTCAGAGCTGTTGATTCCAGATAAAGCGAATGTGTTCTATGCGATGTTCCCCTCAGAGAGTTACGACTTTGTTCTGCGTCAGCGCTGGAGGAGTCACAGCCTGAGCTCGAGTCCCACTGTCCTGCGCAGAGCTCACAAGTAACCATGTGACCTGGAGGGCTTGCTGTGTGTGTGTGTGTGTGTGTGTGTGTGTGTGTGTGAGAGAGAGAGACTCAATAAGCTATTTTCATGTGTTTTAAGATTATAAACTCACCAAGTTTTATTGGTTGATAATCACAATAATCAGGCTAAACATTTTATTCTACTTTTCCTTGTTTTGTGAGAGCTGTGTGTATGTGTGTGTGTGTGTGTGTGTGCGTGTGTGTGTATATATATATACACACGTGTTTTAAAGCTAAAGACTTTATGAATGTTATGTTTACACACACTGATTAACTGATGATCAGCAGGTGTGTGTTAGTGCATTAATGTGTACAGTACAGATATTTATTTTAATAATTTTGTGCAGTTATAATAATAATTATAATAATGTAGAGGTATTATATGGATCTTAGGGGTCGAGTGTTTTAAGTGCCAGGGTTTTATTTATTTATTTTGATGTCCGTTACAGCACACACTGATTCAGTTTGTCGGGTTTTACGGGAATCTTCAACTTTTTTCCTGTTAATGCACAAAATCCCCAGAAGCTGCAGGAACTGGGAATTAATCCCAGTGTCATTCCTTTTTAATGCATTCCTCTCTCTGTTTTAAATAAATTAATACATGCATTTTTATTATATTTACTTTTTTTCTGTTGGAGCAGGTAGAGGTGTTCTGTAAATTTACAAACTTTTTCATTAAATGTTTAAAGAACATAACACTGAAAAATCAAAGACTAAAAATCTTACCAAACTGCAGTCATCAGGTTTCATTTTCTTTCTCAATATTTGTTTTTATGAAGATTCTGCCTGTGTGTGTGTGTGTGTGTGTGTGTGTGTGTGTGTGTGTGTGTGTGTGTGTGTGTGTGTGTGTGTGTGTGTGTGTGTGTAGATAAGCAGTCAGGATAAGACGAGTCAGGTGATACAGAGAGCTCTGGAGAAACACAACGTGGAGAATATGAGCTGTAACGACTTCACACTCACACAGATACTCCACTGTGATAAAGGTTCACACTTGCGCACACGCGCACACACACACACACACACACACACACACACATATATGTAAATGTACATCTCAAAAAATTTGAATATTGTGGAAAAGTTCATTTTTCCTGTAATTTAATACAAAAAGTGGAACTTTCATATTTTCTAGATTCATTACACATAAAGTGAAATATTTCAAGCCTTTTTTTGTTTTAATGTTGATGATTACGGCTCACAGCTCATGGAGATCAAAAATCCAGTGTCTCATAATATTAGAATAAAGAATTTATAATACAGAGATGCAGACCTTCTGAAAAGTTTGTTAATTTATGCACTCAATACTTGGGCGGGGCTCCTTTTGCATGAATTACTGCATCAATGGGGCGTGGCATGGAGGCGATCAGCCTGTGGCACTGCTGAGGTGTTCTGGAAGCCCAGGTTGCTTTGATAGCGGCCTTCAGCTCGTCTGTATCGTCGGGTCTGGTGTCTCTCATCTTCCTCTCGATAAATTCAGGTCAGGTGAGTCGGCTGGCCGATCAAGCACAGTAACACCATGGTCAGCAAACCAGTTACTAGTAGTTTTGGCTCTGTGGGAGGGGCCAATCAGCATCTCCATAAAGCTCGTCAGCAGACGGAAGCATGAAGTGCTCTAAAATCTCCTGGTAGACGCTGCATCGACTCTCGACTCGAGAAAACCCAGTGGACCGACACCAGCAGATGACATGGCACCCCAAATCATCACTGACTGTGGAAACTTCACACTGGACTTCAAGCAACTTGGATTCTGTGCCTCTCCACTCTTCCTCCAGACTCTGGGACCTTGATTTCCAAATGAAATGCAACATTTACTTTCATCTGAAAAGAGGCCACTGAGTGACGGGGTTCTGAGTAAAAAGGTGTTTTGAGTTAATTATCTGATTAGAGTCTTCTCAGGTCCACATTTCTCTATTATAAATTCTTTATTCTAATATTATGACACTGGATTTTTGATCTCCATGAGCTGTGAGCCGTAATCATCAACATTAAAACAAAAAAAGGCTTGAAATATTTCACTTTATGTATTAAATTACGGAAAAAAATGAACTTTTCCCCGATATTCAAATTTTTTGAGATGCACCTGTGTACATACACACACACACACACACACACACACAGTATAATAACCCAGTGTGTGCTCTCTCTCTCTCTCTCTCTCTCAGAGCTGTTGATTCCAGATAAAGCGAATGTGTTCTATGCGATGTTCCCCTCAGAGAGTTACGACTTTGTTCTGCGTCAGCGCTGGAGGAGTCACAGCCTGAGCTCGAGTCCCACTGTCCTGCGCAGAGCTCACAAGTAACCATGTGACCTGGAGGGCTTGCTGTGTGTGTGTGTGTGTGTGTGTGTGTGTGTGTGTGAGAGAGAGAGACTCAATAAGCTATTTTCATGTGTTTTAAGATTATAAACTCACCAAGTTTTATTGGTTGATAATCACAATAATCAGGCTAAACATTTTATTCTACTTTTCCTTGTTTTGTGAGAGCTGTGTGTATGTGTGTGTGTGTGTGTGTGTGCGTGTGTGTGTATATATATATACACACGTGTTTTAAAGCTAAAGACTTTATGAATGTTATGTTTACACACACTGATTAACTGATGATCAGCAGGTGTGTGTTAGTGCATTAATGTGTACAGTACAGATATTTATTTTAATAATTTTGTGCAGTTATAATAATAATTATAATAATGTAGAGGTATTATATGGATCTTAGGGGTCGAGTGTTTTAAGTGCCAGGGTTTTATTTATTTATTTTGATGTCCGTTACAGCACACACTGATTCAGTTTGTCGGGTTTTACGGGAATCTTCAACTTTTTTCCTGTTAATGCACAAAATCCCCAGAAGCTGCAGGAACTGGGAATTAATCCCAGTGTCATTCCTTTTTAATGCATTCCTCTCTCTGTTTTAAATAAATTAATACATGCATTTTTATTATATTTACTTTTTTTCTGTTGGAGCAGGTAGAGGTGTTCTGTAAATTTACAAACTTTTTCATTAAATGTTTAAAGAACATAACACTGAAAAATCAAAGACTAAAAATCTTACCAAACTGCAGTCATCAGGTTTCATTTTCTTTCTCAATATTTGTTTTTATGAAGATTCTGCCTGTGTGTGTGTGTGTGTGTGTGTGTGTGTGTGTGTGTGTGTGTGTGTGTGTGTGTGTGTGTGTGTGTACATATTTTTATTCGCTGCAGTAACAGTGTTGTGTTTATTGTGATGTAGATCTGATTATCAGTTCAAGTCTAAATAACGTGTGTAGTACAGATATTTATACATGTATATATGTAAATGATTCATCGTGTACAGTAATAATTATAATACAAAGCTAATATATGTAATTTATGTAATTATAATGTAATTGATGTTAATTTAGGTGAGAGAGAGAATGTGTGATCTCTCTGTAGTGCTGTTCTCATATACAGTTTCTTTTTGAAACTTGGCTCAGTTTTAACTGAAAAAATTCTAATCAATAAATGCTTTCTAGTTAATTACAAAGCGTGAAGTGTGTGTGTGTGTGTGTGTGAGAGAGAGAGAGAGAGAGAGAGAGCTTACAGTTGATTGGTAACGTGCTGCCACCTGCTGGCTGAAATCAGTCACTGCATGCACATAATTATTATTTAAATCATATAAGTTAAAATCATTTCAAGCTTATCTGACATTTGGTTTGTTCGAACAACATGATCTGCAGCAGTCTGAGCCGTTTCTCAGTATATAATGTGTATATAATGTGTATATAATGTGGTGTATGAAGTATCCGAGCCACCAGGGGGCGCCGAAAGAAACGAATGATTTTTAAATGTATATTTCTACTTTTTTAGGACGGTGAGCTCGTGGTTTAGGATTTTGCAGGACGCCATGATTCGTGTGTGTGTGTGTGTGTGTGTGTGTGTGTGTGTGTGTGTGTGTGTGTGTGGACTACATTAGACCCGTTTAAAGCCAACAGAGTTTTATTTTCATTACTTTAAAGACACAGCAGTGAAACACGACACTACACCTGAAATATATAACACTTAAAATAATTTTTTTACAACAATTATAATAACATTTTTAAAAAAAGCTAAATAAATCTCATTTAAAAAAAAAAATTTAAAAAAAGATTTGCATCAGAGTGTTTGTTGCCACACAGACAGCACGCGGATCATTTCTGATCAGACAGGTGTGTGATTAGTGCTGGTGCTGCTCCTGTCTCTAATGCACAGCTCTGGGTGTTTTTATTTCCTTTGTTACTGATGTGAATCCGCTCTAAGCTGCATATAAAGTGAATAAAACACACGTTAAACACGTCACACACTTCAGTGTGAGTGTGATGAGGTAGTGAAGCGTCAGGACAAACAGGACACACGCGCTGGATGTCCACGTGTCCTCTCTCATTCAGTTCAACAGTGCAGTGTTTATTTTAGTCACATATAAAACATTACGAACTGGAAGAGTTACACGGACCGTGTTTCAGTGAACAGATTCCACATGAGGGAATGAATCACACCGAACTGCTCATATTTACTGAAGTTCTGCTGCTGGTGTGTTTGTTGAAATGTTGTAAGAAATGAATCAAAGAAACCACTTCATGTTATAATCTTATAGATAAATAATCAACGTCAGGGTGGAGTGATGAAGCGGAGTTCCTGTTCCCACCCAGAAGCTGATTATTTATCCGTTACAGCATGTCCCCAGGTGTTTTATTCCTCTTACACCACAGCAACTTACCAACAATTACTATTTATTTATTAAAGAACGACACGTCAGTTTTTATCCATTTATAGTTACAGTTAATGTTGTGGAATGTCGGTGAAGCAGGTTAGTTCCTGCTGTTACTTACATTATAGCAGCTATAAACAGTCGTTTCCTCACCAGCTTCTTTATTCCCTCTTTTTATTCCCTCTCTTTATTCTCTCTCTTTTTATTCTCTCCCTCTTTATTCTCTCTCTTTTTTTTTTCTCTCTTTATTCTCTCTCTCTTTATTCTCTCTCTCTTTATTCTCTCTCTTTATTCTCTCTCTTCAGGTTAATAACAGAAATCATTTCCAGCTTGTCGTGTTACAGAGAAGCTGCAAAGAAGCGTAAACTCCTCCGTCCTGAAGATGTGGGAAAACTTAAAGTTACAGCTTCACCTCTGACTGTTACACAGCGCTGACACTGGAGACTCCTTCCATAAATGCTACATAAACACCTTACAGATCACTGATTACACACTTTACAATCTGTTTATTATCAGTGGAGCGTCTGCTTTTTTCCTTCTGATTATTCTCCAGTGACTCGTGTGATATTCCCGTGTGCAGGTACGATGACTATTCTTATTGTTTATTCAGATTTTTGTTGCTGTTTGTATTAAGCCGAGGCCGTTACTGAAGCCGTCTCAGTCTACAGATATGACATCACTATCAGCTACAAATCAAAAAAAAGCAAACACGAGTATTTATTTTCTTGTTTATGTTTGTGGACACGTTAATAATCGGTCCGAATACAAATCAAACCTCAGATTTTGATCCTGTCCTTAATTTCTCTCATGTTTTCTTACTTGTGTAAAAGTGATTCTTCTTCTTCTTATTATTATTATTATTATTATTCACAGTTTTATCTTGCAGGAGGATGGTTTAGTTTCACATGAACCTCACGGCTCAAACACCAACATGATACAAACAAAGTGTTTATAACCAGACAAGACCAAAAATAAAATAAACAAAATCTAGATTTATCTGACACTCAAACAAAACTCCAGCATTAAGCCACAGTGTAACGGGTGAGAGCGCTGAGTTTAGTGTTGTTCTCTATAAAATGTATTAAATATGATGATGATGATGATGATGATTACAGTATTTTACAGTTCAGAAACGTCACATGACCACAGAGGAGGAAATGAAACTCTGTTTGGGTCTTTGGTGCTAAATTTAACAGCAGAAACATCTGGAGTGAAATGAGATGTTCAGACAGATCGTGTCTCCAGTTCGGCCGGGACGTGATTTATAGGGACATCACACACATTAGTGTTTTACAGACACTGGGCTTCATCTCTGCAGCTGGGTTTTATTTCTCATTAAACTGCAGGTTTTTTGGAAACGTTCAAGATGAAAACTGATAAAAAAAAAAGAGAATTTTACTAACCGATGATCATTTATGTGCCAGTTTGTTTAGTGCTGCGAATCAGGAACGCAATAAAATCGTGATATTTGTGCGTCAGGGTTTTTAAAAGGAAACACAGCTTTTTTTTTTTTTTAAGGATTTAATATTTTTCTTTAACATTTTAAATACTAAAGAACCGTTTGTGCCGTATATTTAAATCCATGGTATACTGGGCTGTGAATCACCTTTAACTGGATTTAATCTAATTTCTGAAATGTTTTTGAATATTAATTAGGTTTAAAATTAGGGTGAAATTTATAACCTATAACCAACATTTATGTTTTATAAAAAAAATAAAATAAAATTTTTAAAAAAGGAGGTGAAAATCTTTAGGATTTTACGATTAAACCCAAACAGACTCGACTTTCAGGAGTTTGGAGTTATTCTGTATCATTTCATTTCTGAGCTGTAACTTTAGCGCTTGTGTGTTTACATGACGGAGAAATCACAGGAAGTTGTGGGGCTCACTTTGTGACGGGGTGATACTGCCCCCTACTGACAGGACACTTTTCCTAGGTCAGGTTAGTGCAAATTTTTTGGGAAACGTGTTTCTGTGGACTCGAGTAAAGCGACTAACACTGACCCCGTGTTCACTCTGACCCCGCGTTCACTCTGACCCCGCGTTCACTCTGACCCCGCGTTCACTCTGACCCCGCGTTCACTCTGACCCCGCGTTCACTCTGACCCCGCGTTCACGCTGACCCCGCGTTCACTCTGACCCCGCGTTCACGCTGACCCCGCGTTCACTCTGACCCCGCGTTCACGCTGACCCCGCGTTCACTCTGACCCCGCGTTCACTCTGACCCCGCGTTCACTCTGACCCCGCGTTCACGCTGACCCCGCGTTCACTCTGACCCCGCGTTCACGCTGACCCCGCGTTCACGCTGACCCCGCGTTCACTCTGACCCCGCGTTCACGCTGACCCCGCGTTCACTCTGACCCCGCGTTCACTCTGATCCCGCGTTCACGCTGACCCCGCGTTCACTCTGACCCCGCGTTCACGCTGACCCCGCGTTCACGCTGACCCCGCGTTCATTTTCCACAAACGTTACCGACACGGAGCTGCGATTTCAGCGACATTTAAACTGAGGTTTTCTCACTTCTACACAGATTAGGTGCGACTCTGTAACGAAGCGACAAATCCAAACGATGGTCTCGAGTGATTCCTCAGACGGATCCTACGGAGCGTGAAGTCCGACGTTTCTTCGGTTCCCCTCGCTGCTTTAGTTCCCACAAAACTGCAAGATAAACGTAAAGCCCTGGTTTCATCTCCTCCTGTGTTATTAACTGTGTACAGAGACGTCAGGAGGACAAATAAAGCTCGGAGGGACGTAGCAGAGATCGCTGGTGTCTCTGGTGAGTGACGTAGCTTTAGAAGCTACTATTGTTTGTTACCTGGACAGGCCACGCCCACAAGCGACACGAGTGACTCGTCACCTGTTATAATGAACGCAGGGTTAAATGCAGGAACAGTGGAATGTGTGAATATGATATAAATCGCTGTGAAAGTGTCGTCCAGCTCCATAAAAAGTCTTTACACACAACATGACTGGAAAATAGTGTGAGTAAGTGCTAATAATCAACTCTCACCCTGCAGTGTGTGTGTGTGTGTGTGTGTGTGTGTGTGTGTGTGTGTGTGTGTGTGAGAAAATGCATTAGTGTTATAACAGACATCTTTTTAGTGCTGATAGATGGACAGCAGAATTCACCCTAAACCACTTCTCACTTCTTCATCCAGATGTGAATCGTTCGTTCCTGGTCAGAGAAATTCTGTTTACTTTTTTTCCCATGATGCTCCTGGGTGGCGTGGGTGAAGGTGAGCGAGTGTTCCTGTAGTGCTGAAGTAGAAGAAGTGCTGGGAAGGTTTTGAGGACTGTAGTGCACTTTAGCTTTGCTTTCGGCAAATTCTGAGTGTCTGACATCATCACACCACGACGGTCCAACATGGAGTCCAAGCTAGAGCGTGAGGAACCAGGCCAGATCTCCTTCACAGCTGTAAACCAGACGACAGAAGATGTCCAAAAATAAGTTCAGAGATTTAACCGAATTTTAAAAATACAGAAGGCTGATGAGCGAGCCAGTGGAGATCATCTGAGTCTGCTCTGAAACATCTGTTTGTGGAACCAGAGGAACCATCTCAGTCACGTTTCTTATTCCTGCCTCCTCGTGACCCTGATCCTGTCCTCACGCTGCCTCTGCACGGAGGAGGTTCAGGAGGTCCGTCTGCACTCTGGGTGAGGTTCTGTCCGTACTGCAGAAGTGCTGAAGAGGATGAAGTGTTGGAGGTGGAATCCTCGTTAGACACGGCTCGGTGTTTCAGCCTCAGCTTGTGCGGTAACGCTGCTGTTTTAACGTTATCTCCATTCTGACCAGAGTGCGAGGTTTCTGAGGATGAAGAAGATGGAGACTCGTCATCAGTGGATGCTTCTTTGTCTGAGCTGTGAGGATCTCCGTCGCTCGAGGACGTGTCCTTACTCAAAGACGAGAACCTGTCGTCTCTCAGATCGCCTTCGTAGGTTAGCGCTGGTGGTTCAGTGAGGTAGATGTTCTGGTGCTGGGGATCAGCGTCGTCCAGTAGATGTTGGTCTTGAAGAGTGTAGTGAACATCTGCTTTACTTTTGGCGTAATCGTAATTCGGCACGTCCAGCGATCTGCTCGCTAGCTGCTGAGCCACTTCTGAGAGAGTCTCTAAAGCGCACGGTCTTGGTGGATCACCACTTCCTGTTTGTTTTGGATCCGCTTGGTTCTGGGTGACGTACGAGCCGCTGCTGTAGAGAATCACGCTCCTCTGGTTAGAAGCAGGCTGACGAGACCCGTGATGTTCTCGCACGTTGCCGTGGTGGTTCTGCACTTGACCGTGATGTCGGCTCGCGATGCCGTTGATGATGCCGACGTGAACTCCTGCGTTTTCTCGCTTCGTGTCGTAATTCGCCGGTTCCGGACAGTCCAGAGACGATCCGTCTGAGAAATCGGACAGAGATCCTCGGGAGGGATATTTGGGTAACGACGCTTGACCTTCACTCTGAGTAGTTTGCTCCGCCTCCGACGAGTCCGAGTTCATCAGGACGTGAGTGCTCGGGCACTGCGGATCTTCAGAAGTGCGCTTGTTTTCAGCAGCGTTGCTGATTTGTTGTGTTTTCTCCATGTAGGACGCGGCGCTGATGAGCCCGAATCTGAGCTTCAGCTGCAGGAGCTCCGTCTTCAAGCGAAGGTTCTCCTCGTTGAGGGCCATCACCCGGTTCTCCAGCACCATGTCGTTGAGTCTGCGTTTCTCCCGCGAGCGCTTGGCCGCTTCATTGTTCTTGCGGCGTTTTTCCCAGTACGACGCGTCTTTATTTTCCTCAGAAATGAACTCACGCTTTCGTCTGCAGTTCACGTTGGGTTTGGGTTTGGGTTTGGCCACTCGGCCTTCACGTGCGTCGCCGGTGACCTGAGGCGACGTCGCCACGTTCTCACTTCCTGCGTTCGGAATCACATCCGGTGCTTCCGGGTCTGCGTTGGGGGTTTGGACGGGATGCTTCCGACTTTCCATTGTGCTCTTCCGGAAGCTGATGTTTGTGACATTGAAGACAGGATACGACCTGAAGAAGCTCTAAAGATCAGACAAACACGAGCCGGTAGTCAGACGACATCATTTAAACTTTAGCAATCACAATATAATTACTGTTACATCACCACCACTGTGGAGATTAATGTAGTGAAAGAGCAGAAATGAAGACGTAACGTAAACACATACCCAGCTGTTCTAGGGTTCTCTGACGTTCTGCACGGTGGAACCCTGCTGCTGCTGCTGTTGATGTTGTTGTTGTTGTTGTTTTCCTGTTTGTACGCTCCGATGTCCTCAGTGATCAGGAGGATGAGAACCAGGAGGAATTCAACAACAAACTTATTGATTTAGGAGATGATTTAGGATGGAGGAGATGATTTCAGGTTGTTGAAGCAGCTGATCCACACAATGCTGATTGATCTGCATGGAGAATGAAAGAGTGTTTATCGCAGCAACATGTTTCAGCTGGACCAATGCATTCTGGGATAAAAGGGGACGCTGTGGATGTGGACGTGTTTTTTTGGCAAACCAGCACATTTATACTGAGTGTTTATTACAGTAGACATCACATGCAGGTTTGTTTGCTATGAACATATATCACTGTTTGAGAGGTCCATTATAACAGCAGTGTAGCTCCGCCCACTTCAGCAGAACCATTTTATCATTAGCACTTTATATACAAGTCCATAATAATAACAATGTTTTGTACACTGATTATTCCAGATGTTATTGTACATTGTTGTACAGCAACAATGTGTGTGTGTGTGTGTGTGTGTGTGTGTGTGTGTGTGTGCAAACCCCCTATTCAGGGTATAACCCTGTGTCTCAGACAGCAAAGCCGGATTCTGGAACATTACTCACACTTAGAACCGGAGGAATGTGTGTGTGTGTGTGTGTGTGTGTGTGTGTGTGTGTGTGTGTGTGCTCCACTGACCCTGAACCCTGACAACTGGAAACACACACAAATAGGTCAGTGGGACAGGAAGTGCAGGGACGAACACACACACACACACACACACACACACACACACACACAGTGGAGTGCCTCTAATACACCGAGCATCTATACACCAGTAAGTTAAAACCGGAAGTGCACCGACAACACGTCACATGCTCTTAATTACAAACAATGTCTCGAAAAAAAAAACTGATTAAATATCCACGTCACGAGCACCGGAAAGTCTCGCGCGTCTTTCAGCTAGACACATTATATTAGTGAGAAATGTACTGATGTAATGATAATTAACACTGCAGTGGATCTACAACACACAGCCTCTTTGTGTGTGTGTGTGTGTGTGTGTGTGTGTGTGTGTGTGTCTGTCTGTCTGTCTGTCTGTGTGTCTGACGGACGTCGGTCCCACGCCGACACCGATGACGTTTAATTAGTGTATACGCACGCAATTACACACACACACACACACACACACACACAGAGAGAGAGAGAGAGAGAGAGAAAGGAGAAAGAGAATGGGTAACGCACGTGCTCTTACCGGAATGAAGCAGTCTCGCGCGCCGGTTTGACTGCAGGAAGGTGTGTTTTTGTCCTCCGGTATCCTCTCTGTATGTCTCTCTCTCTGTCTGTCTGTCTCTCTCTCTCTCTCTGTCTGTCTCTCTCTCTCTGTCCTTTCTTTTCTTTAAACATTCAATCGCGTTCCCAGTTTAAGTGTCTGTCTGTGTATGCGTTTGCGCGCGCCATAGTCCTGAATGGTGTCTCGTGAATCCCTCCTAGTCCCGCGTGCTCATGTCTCTCCAGTTTCTTTCTCTCTCTCTCTAACACACACACACACACACACAGACAGACAGATGTGTGTTAGTAGGTCACGGTAGTTGCATAACAAACCAGAAGTAGCTGCGCGCGCCTCGTCACGCTTTTTGTTCTGAGCTGCTAGCTCCTCCTTCTTCACACACACACACACAGAGAGACACACACACTTAGCCTTGGAGATATTCTCATTATATTTATAGTTCATCACTTCAACAAAAGAATTTTTTTGATGACTCATCCTGTACTACTCTTGTGTTTGTCCAATTAAATGAGTGCATTTGCCCCGCCCCCGGGGCGTGTCTTGCTCTATAGTAGCAGCTCATTATCAGTAAACATGGTTTGTAGGTGTGTTTTTGGCCATGCGTCTTCTCACACACACACACACACACACACACACACACATGCACACTATTCCCTTTTCCAACGGAGAATGACGTTTGGAGTTTATTCATGCAGAAGTGGGCGGAGTTTGTGTGAGTTGGTGGTCATGTGATTTTTCACCCACTTTTTTACCCACTTTGGGGCTGTTCAGCGTTGAATTGTGGAGAATTCCTTCTTTAAACCCCGTCTCCATCAGTAAGAGTCAGTAAGATCATTTTATCTCCCATTCAGACGCTCCAGATGTCTCCCGGTGGCTGTCCGTTACCACCGGCAACGCTGACACTTGACCCCGCCTCAAACACGTACGCCATAACTCCACACACACACTCTGTCTCGCTGTCTAGGATTAAAGTCGTCCTGGTTACAGTGGACAGGGTGAGTGAGAAATCCTACACAGCTGAAAACACTCTTGACCACTCTCTATATTTAGCTAGCTAGCTAAGCTACTGTCAGGTGTGTTTAGATTGGGCGGGGGCGTGTCATAGCATATCTCAAATGCTATTGGCTGTTATCAATCAGTCAGTAATTCAGTAACAAACAAGGATGTAAACCGAGACTCCACCTGTTAGCTAATGTAAGTGATATTAGACTATCACTGATAGAAGGGGGCGTTTCCTAATTTGCATATTCATGTATATTCATAGCTCCTGCTATTGTTAATGAATATAAAGGCATACAGATGTTCAGCTGCCAATTTTAATTGTTTCTTTGCCAAATACACAAATTATTTTACTGTTAACAGCCACATTCTCAGGACAGGATATGACATCATAGTGATGTGATCCTCACACACACACACACACACACACACACACACACACACACACACACATACACTCACTCACTCACTCACTCAGGTGTCAGGAAATTGGAAAATATGGATGACTGGAAGTGTGTGTGTGTGTGTGTGTGTGTGTGTGTGTGTGTGTGTGTGTGTGTGTGTGTGTGTGTGTGTCTTAGTCTGTGGGGGTTGAACTTGACCTCCCCCCACTGTTTGCCCCCTGTGTGTCATATGGTTTCCTAGGAAACTGTTATGCTGTCTGCCTAGCAACCCCCCACCCCACTTACACACAAACACACACTGTTTGTCTGGGGATTTCTGGATGAAATAGTCATCTACCCCTGTGTGTGTGTGTGTGTGTGTGTGTGTGTGTGTGTGTGTGTGTGTGTGTGTGTGTGTGTGTGTGTGCGCAGTCTAGGTGGTGGATTAGGAGGCTCCATAGAGCTTCTAATCCACCACATAGACCATGCACACACACACACACACACACACACACACACACACACACAGTTGTGTTCAGTTTGAGCATGTGCATTTCTAGTTATTTACTGTCGTTGCGGTCGTCTCATCTCTCTCATTCTTCATCATGATAGTTGCAATCATGAAATATTTGTTATTTAATTCTTCAGGATCTCTTCAGGAATTTGATCTTTTATCGCACACTCAGTAAAATTAGTTTGTTGAATTGTGATTAAAGATCATGATGCATCTTATAATCAGTAGCTGAGGTTCGCGAGGTTCCATGTTACGTTCATTAATCGGTTTGTGGTGAGGATGGTGTTGATTGTCCAGAAGGGGGCGCTGCTGGCCCTGTAGTGTAGAGAGCTGCACAGGAATGTGGACTCGGCTGATTTGTGTGGACGGCCACTGGACTGAGGACAAATCTAATTGGAAACAGAGATGAGGTTTCTGATATTCACATCATGGTGGTGATAGAATGATGAACAGGAAAAGCCAATAAGAGTTCAAATGATTTCTAATTAGAAACACAGAATTTATGCTGTACTGTTCAGTCTAGACCTATAATCCAGAAGTTTCAGTAGAAGAAGATCAGTGTATTGGAATGGCCAGTCAGAGCTCAGATCTAAATCCAATCTAAAACCTGAGGAATGACATGCAGAGCGTCGTGTACAGGATGAGCTCCATCACTGTCCGGGAAAGAAAACATCACCGTCCGGGAGAAAACATCACCGTCCGGGGGAGAAAACATCACCGTCCGGGAGAAAACATCACCGTCCGGGAGAAAACATCACCGTCCGGGAGAAAACATCACCGTCCGGGGGAGAAAACATCACCGTCCGGGAGAGAAAACATCACCGTCCGGGGGAGAAAACATCACCGTCTGGGAGAAAACATCACCGTCCGGGAGAAAACATCACCGTCCGGGGGAGAAAACATCACCGTCCGGGAGAAAACATCACCGTCCGGGGGAGAAAACATCACCGTCCGGGGGAGAAAACATCACCGTCCGGGAGAGAAAACATCACCGTCCGGGGGAGAAAACATCACCGTCTGGGAGAAAACATCACCGTCCGGGAGAAAACATCACCGTCCGGGAGAAAACATCACCGTCCGGGGGAGAGAACATCACCGCCCAGGAGAAAACATCACCGCCCGGGGGAGAGAACATCACCGTCCGGGGGAGAAAACATCACCGTCCGGGGGAGAGAACATCACCGTCCGGGGGAGAAAACATCACCGCCCGGGGGAGAGAACATCACCGCCCAGGAGAAAACATCACCGTCCGGGGGAGAAAACATCACCGTCCGGGGGAGAACATCACCGTCCGGGGGAGAAAACATCACCGTCCGGGGGAGAAAACATCACCGTCCGGGGGAGAGAACATCACCGTCCGGGAGAGAACATCACCGTCCGGGAGAGAAAACATCACCGTCCGGGGGAGAGAACATCACCGTCCGGGAGAGAACATCACCGTCCGGGGGAGAACATCACCGTCCGGGAGAGAAAACATCACCGTCCGGGAGAGAACATCACCGTCCGGGAGAGAAAACATCACCGTCCGGGGGAGAGAACATCACCGTCCGGGGGAGAGAACACATTTTTTCAAGGAAGCGTGGAATAAAATAACCAACTCAACATGGGCTGGTGAACTTCTCCAAAACCACTGAGTGCTCTGTTACAAACACTGCTTTAATGAAGTATTAGTTATTAGAAATGATTAGTTTTTGCTAATTATTTATTTGTAATTAGTTATTAGTAATTAGTTATTAGTTATTAGTTATTAGTAATTAGTTATTAGTTATTAGTTATTAGTAATTAGTTATTAGTTATTAGTAATTAGTTATTAGTTATTAGTTATTAGTAATTAGTTATTAGTTATTAGTTATTAGTAATTAGTTATTAGTTATTAGTAATTAGTAATTAGTTATTAGTTATTAGTAATTAGTAATTAGTTATTAGTAATTAGTAATTAGTTATTAGTTATTAGTAATTAGTAATTAGTAATTAGTTATTAGTTATTAGTAATTAGTTATTAGTTATTAGTTATTAGTAATTAGTTATTGGTTATTGGTTATTGGTTATTAGTAATTAGTTATTAGTTATTAGTAATTAGTTATTAGTTATTAGTAATTAGTTATTAGTTATTAGTTATTAGTAATTAGTTATTAGTTATTAGTAATTAGTTATTAGTTATTAGTAATTAGTTATTGGTTGCCATTTCACAATTAATTACATCACAAAAACCTGCCATTTTAATGGGTGTGTAAACTTTTTATATCCACAGTAACTCTATAATACTCTACATTCTATAACACTTTTATTATAGTTTTATAAGAAGTCTGCAGTCGATTTAAATGCGTCACTGACAGTAAAAGTCTTACTTTTGACAGGTTTTATGAGTTTTATACTGCGATTTATTATTTATTATTATTTATTATTCATTATTTATAAACACATGTACAGTGTGGTAACATTACAAAAATCTGCAGGAGGTGACAAAGCACATGATTTCACACACACACACACACACACACACACACACACACACACACACACACACACACACACACACACAGAGAGAGAGTGTAGCTGATTCCCAACCTTCTTCTACTTATAATTATTAACTATTATAATTCCCATATGTGTATAGATAGATAAATAAATAAATAGATAGATAGATAAATAGATATAACACAGATATTCAGTATAAGTGAAGAGAAAATGTTGTTAAAATGTGAGGTCACTTCCTTTCTCTATCAGTGCAACAACTTCCTGTCCAGCAGCATGTGAGTTCTATTTTCACTGCACTTTTTTTTTTATTTCCTTCCTCTTCTGTTCTTCTTTTTTCTTTTTGACATATTATTGAATTAATCTTAAACTTCATTTTGCTTAATGAATTTATCTTAATCAGCTTTGATTACATTTTTTATTTTAACATGACCAATGTATTCTTCTTCTTATTATTATTTTTTATTATTATTATTACTTTATTTTATAATTTTATATAATTTCACATTTTATGCACATTATATTAGTCTCATGATATTATAACTAAAATAATATAATTTCCTTACAGCCTATCAAATTACAATAAGGACAAAATCATATAGAAATATAGATTTATAATGTGAATTTGCATATGCAAATGAGAAGATTTAATGTAACAGAGCCGTGTGGAAGGCGACCGGGAATAAAGGATAAGTCTGAGTGTTATAGAGTAGATAATATACTGTCATGTGGAAGAACAGAGAGAATAACAGATGTGTTTTTAAGATGAAACTCTTCCTCACTGAGGAACTTCATCAGCTGGACGTTCACATGAAACAATACAATACTCTTAGAGGAAGTGCTTATGACATTGTCGTTCTTCTGCACCAGAGGAAGTTTGTTCACTGAAGGAGGTCTTAACGTCATCTGTGTGCTGTCTCCTTACACACACACACACGCACACACACGCACACACACATGCGCACACACGCACACACACACACGCACACACTCACACACACACGCACACACACACACGCACACACACTCACACACGTTTCACATAACTGTTGCGGTGTCTCTTGTTCAGTCTTTAAGAATGTCACTGTGTGGATTTTTCTTCATGTCACTTCTTATCATTTCTGCTCATTTTCTTCAAACCTGCGGTGAGTGAGAGAGAGAGAGAGAGAGAGTGAGAGAGAGAGAGAGAGTGAGAGAGAGAGAGAGAGTGAGAGAGAGAGAGAGAGAGAGAGAGAGAGAGAGAGAGAGAGAGAGTTTTAATTTAATTTCTAGATAAACATGTTTCTCTGTTCCTCCCTTTGTTCTAACCCTGTGTAAATTCAGAGTGGTGTGTGTTAGGTGTGTAAACCGTTGTGGTTCTGTAACGAGTTCTGAGGTTTTGTTGAGTGTGAGCTCAGATCTTCTCCTGTTCTTCTTTACAGTTTATTTCCCACATATTTTCACTGAACTTTAAAATGTCTTTGTTGAGTGACTCCAACCTGCATGTGTGATGGAACAGGACATGATAAGATGCTTATATTAAACTTTATTATTAACCATCTGGATCATTTCTGTAAAGTGTAGAGAGAAAGATAGCTTTTTGGGAGTGTGTGTGTGTGTGTGTGTGTGTGTGTGTGTGTGTGTGTGTGTGTATATATATATATATATATTATGGGTGATATGGGTGACATATATGCTTCACATAAATAAAAGTGTAGGGCTTAATATATAAAGGGGTAATTACTTACCCCACTGCTCTCCTATAACCAGAGACAGAAACAGCTGCAGCGAAGGTTAATGTGTGTTTTAATTTATGATTTAAATATCTGACTCCAATTAATAATAATAACTTATTTATCCGACTCCATAGAATAATCTTCTAGTTAGTGTTAAAAGTGTTATAACTCAGTGTTCCAATAGTATTTACTTTAAAGCAGCTTCAAGCAAAGCTTTCTTTTATTTAGCTTCTTTATTAAACCATTATGTTGTTACCTCAGAGGTTTCTATCAGCGTGCGAGCCTCGGCCTTTCCTGTTTTACTTGTCGGAGGTTCTGTTTAAACTTGCAAGTATCAGCCTTTACTTTTAGCTTGTCAGAGGTCGACTTCAAACGTGTCTAATGTATTATAACCTTTAGCCTAAGAAACTATTCCTAGTAAAGATATAAAATATATAAATCATGCACTCCGAGTGCAGCATACTCTTTCAGAAGAAACACTGAGTATCAGAGATAAAATAACAAATGAATTTAATACACAAAATCACAAATCAGGTTTTACATAAAACAGAAACTTACAAAGTGTTGGTCAGCGTCACGGACATCAGATACGTGATGGAAAAGCACCTGTGGCAAAACGCCCGTCTGATGGTACGAGGCAGGCTCTGATGGTACAAGGCAGGCTCTGATGGTACGAGGCAGGCTCTGATGGTACGAGGCAGGCTCTGATGGTACAAGGCAGGCTCTGATGGTACTAGCCTCCTGATGTTACATGCCCTTTTTGGTATTCTACCGAGCAGATCCTCTTATATCCCTGAGCCTCTTTGAAATGTATAGTGACCAGGATCCCAAATGGAAATGAAACAGTGTTTTATGGCAGGGGGGACCCCCAGCTGATCAACTCACCTTAAGGAACTGTATTTTAATTAAGTTCCTGAGAACGAGTCGGTGGGAACCAAAGGCAAAACGTCTCCCACACAAACCAGGGGGTGTCAGCATGTGTGTGTGTGTGTGTGTGTGTGTGTGTGTGTGTGTGTGTGTGTGTGTGTGTGTGTGTGTGGAGAAAGAGCACATATTTGACGTTTATGGTGTTTATGATATCACCACATCATTCCCCATGAACTATAGACAGAATGATAGTAAACATGCCCTGAGTATATTGTTATTACACACAGTTTAGATGACCAGGTTGAGTTCACATGGCATCTGATACACATTCCTGATCATTTTAATCCTTAATCAAACTGCTGCCACAATTTAGAAATGTACTACAGAAGGACTACGTGTTCTTTAGGATACATTTGAAACCTATTTAAAATGAAATCTTTGCCAATTTTTATACCAAAAATGATATTATTATTATTATTATTATTATTATTATTATTATTATTATTATTATTATTATTATTTAGACAGTCGTCCTCTGACCTGGACATCAGTTATTATTGTCTCTCATTAAGCAGCAGGCGGAGCTTTGGGTCTGGAGACTCCTCCCTCTCCACAGCTGGAGCAGGTGTCCTCAGGCGTGTCCTCAGTCGTGGTGTTACGGTGTCACGCCCCCCCGGGTCACAGCGGCCGTGTGTTTGAGCTCTTCCGCCTGCGCACCCTCGCCCTCTCGCTGCAGTTCGACACGGAGCGACCATACGCCGACTTCCAGTTCAACACCAACACTGCAGAGACGGAGGAGATCTACTGCTGCCGCTACGACCACAGCATGTACAGCCCCTACACCCGTCTCACTCCTCCACCACGTACGTCTCACACCTGTCTCACACCTGTCTCACACCTGTCTCACACCTGTCTCACACCTGTCCCACTACGACCACAGCATGTACAGCCCCTACACCCGTCTCACTCCTCCACCACGTACGTCTCACACCTGTCTCACACCTGTCTCACACCTGTCCCACTACGACCACAGCATGTACAGCCCCTACACCCGTCTCACTCCTCCACCACGTACGTCTCACACCTGTCTCACACCTGTCTCACACCTGTCTCACACCTGTCCCGCTACGACCACAGCATGTACAGCCCCTACACCCGTCTCACTCCTCCACCACGTACGTCTCACACCTGTCTCACACATCACCTGTCTCACACCTGTCCCACTATGACCACAGCATGTACAGCCTCTACACCCGTCTCACTCCTCCACCACGTACGTCTCACACCTGTCTCACACCTGTCTCACACATCACCTGTCTCACACCTGTCTCACTATGATTACAGCATGTTCAGTCCCTACACCTGTCTCACTCCTCCACCATGTAAGTCTCTCACCTATTTCACACCTGTCTCACACATCACCTGTCTCACAACTGTTACACATCTTCCCTGAATAATGAGAAAAATGTTTCCAGCATGACACTTGGTCATGAACACACACACACACACACACACACACACACACACACACACACACACACACACACACACACACACATTTTCAACAAACACCCAATTTAATTCACATTATTAACATACATTTAAAGAATCAGGTAAACAGCTGTAAACAGATGTGATTTATGATGCATTACTACTTTACAGTGTAATCATGATGATGTTATTCTTTATTGTGTGGATGAATTTTGTCGTCTGTTTTTAGTTCTCTCTCTTTTCTCTGCTGTCTGTGGTTTAATTAATTAAACTTTACTTCAGTCTGAAAACTCGCTCCTGTTTCTGAGCGTCTCTCTGCTGAATATTTCACACTTCAGCTCCTTTCTCGCTCAGATGAAGTCTTCAGAGATTTGTGACGGTTAAGGGAGGAACTGAGGAGATGGTTTACTATTTCCTGCCAAATACCACACCACAGAACCAAAATCTGCACCGCCCAGTGTCTTACCGTATCTCTCTCTCTCTCTCTCTCTCTCTCTCGCTCTCTCTCTCTCACACACACACACTCACTCACACACACACACTCACTCACTCACACACACACACACACACACACACACACACACACACACACACACACACACACACTCACACACACACACACACACACACACACACACACACACTCACACACACACACACACACACACACACACACACACACACACTCACTCACTCACACACACACACACACACACACACACACACACACACACTCACACACACACACACACTTGACAGTCTCATGCTTTCTCGCTCTTCATTCCTTTACTCTATTAATCTGTTAGTCTTCGGGGTCCAATCACTGCACTGCTTTGCTGTCTGTCCTGATTCTGTCCCTGGTGTCTCTCCATAATACACACACTGGCCCTTTTCTCTTCCACTTTCCTTTTAAGGTCATTGTTTCCTGTTGTCACCGATTGCACTTGTCCATGTGCCCCACTTTCTGTGTATGGTGAAAGTTTCCTGTTTTTCTTAACTCTTGTTTTTAAGTGTCTCCACTTCTCTTGCTTTTGTATTCTGCAAATTCTCCCATTTTACACTTATAGTCTCCTGTGTTTTCCACTTCCTGTCCGCTGTGTTTTCCACTTCCTGTCCGCTGTGTTTTCCACTTCCTGTCCGCTGTGTTTTCCACTTCATGTCCGCTGTGTTTTCCACTTCCTGTCCATTATTTTTTCTATTTATTGTCCACTGTGATTTCAATTTCCTGTCATTTTCCTGGACTTTTTTTCCACTTTTCCGTCACTTGTTTTTTCCTCTTCCTGTGCCCAGTGATTTCCTCTTCCTTCCTCCCATTTATCACTTCCTGTCCCTGTTGTTTTGTATTTCTTCTCTCCTGTGTTTTCTAGTTCTCTAGGAACAGAATTGCACTGTGTTGCTAAATCTTGGGTTTCTAAGGAAACCATAACATAGTGAGAATGAATAGATAGATAGATAGATAGATGGATTGATTGATAGATAGATAGATAGATGGATAGATGGATAGATAGATAGATAGATAGATAGATAGATGGATAGATGGATAGATGGATAGATAGATAGATAGATAGATGGACGGACAGACAGACAGACAGAGACAGACAGACAGACACATGTTTTTCTTATTTATCTTCTCCTTCACCCTACAGGCCCAACCACACCCCCAGCTCCTCCTCAACTCTCAGTCACACCCCCAGATGGGCGTGTCCAGCCCGGTCAGGTGGTGGAGTTCCATTGTCAGGCCCCGCCCACCCTCGCTCTTGTGGAATTTGTCCTCCAGAAACAAAGTTGGGGAGACAAGGATTTTCAGGCCATGAGCAGTTCCACTAATCCTCAGTTCAGGGTGGGGCCAGTGGGCGTGGCTGATGGGGGCATGTACACCTGCTTCTACAAGCTGAACCTACCAGAGGGAGTTCGAAACTCCGCCCCCAGTGCACCTGTCTCTGTTAATGTAGAAGGTTAGTCACTTCTTTTTATTTAACCGCCTTTTCTACAGTTATAGCCCATCATCGTCTCTCCGATTTCATTAAGCAGTATTTGTCTGTTAACTTGATCTCTCTTGTCTCTCTGACATGCCCCCCAATGTGTCTCTAATGTGTCTCTCTCTAATTTGTCTCTCTGACATGCCCCCCAATGTGTCTCTAATGTGTCTCTCTCTAATTTGTCTCTCTGACATGCCCCCCAATGTGTCTCCAATGTGTCTCTGATGTGTGTCTCTCTCTGACGTATCTTTCTGATGTGTCTCTCCACAGTTGAGCTCCCAGCTCCGCGGTTATCTCAGGGGGCAGAGGGGGCACTAGTGTGCACCGGGTCACCCTCCTACCCTGGTGCTCATTTCTCCCTGTTCCAACAGGGTTCCCCGTTGCCGTTAGCAACACAACCCGCCCACATGATTCAACACAGCGTGCAATTCGCTGCATCAGGGCAGCACGGGGAAGGGGGCGGGTACCAGTGTCAGTACAGTGTGCTGCTGGATAAAAACTGGGCACATTCTGAACTCAGCTCCCCCATCCTACTGCCTTGTGTTACAGGTGTGTGTGTGTGTGTGTGTGTGTGTGTGTGTGTGTGTGTGCATGTGTGTGCGCGTGTGTGTGTGTGTGTGTGTGTGTGTGTGTGTGTGTGCCTGTGCTTGTTATTTTGATGGTATACGATTTATGTTGATGTGTTTCAGGATCTCCTTCCTGCAGCCCGTCTTCTACAGATACCCATTCTCCACACACAGGTAACACACACACACACACACACACACACA
Organism: Cranoglanis bouderius; assembly: GCA_023630585.1. Lineage (NCBI taxonomy): Eukaryota > Metazoa > Chordata > Actinopteri > Siluriformes > Cranoglanididae > Cranoglanis > Cranoglanis bouderius. The sequence goes on from CM042560.1 coordinate 287,816, forward strand.
CACACACACACACACACACACCTTTAATCACTAACACACACACACACACACACACACACACACACACACACACACACACACATATTTATCAAACCATCAATATTCTTCAAGTAACCTGGTCTCTGTGATGTTTCTTTCTTATGGTGACTTGCTCATCTCCTTTTGGCTTTGGTGTCTCTTTTCTTTGATCTCTCTCTCTCTCTCTCTCTCTCCCTCTCTCTCTCTCTCTCTCACTTTCTCGTGTCCTTCTGGTCTCCCTCTACCTTGTTGCTTTTACTCATGTTTGTTGTCTGCATCTGTTCTCTCCAGTTGGTATCTCTCCTGTCTCCTTCTGGTGTTCTCTCTCTGACTTATTTGATGTGTATCTCTGATATATCCTGTGCAGGTTCGATGGACCTGGCGTTGGTGTGTGGCTCCGTCTCAGCTGCACTGCTCTTCCTGATGGCGCTCATCTTCCTGGCCTTTGGAATTCGCAAATACGGTGTGTGTCCAGAACTGATACTCACACTGTCCTGCAGGGGGCGCTGTTATCTGCTCCTAACTCCACTGGTTAACTCTAATCTCACCTCTTTTTCTCACAGCTAAAACAGCAGCCAATAAACGGAGACAAAGGTAAGAAATCCCACAATGCACTGCAGTGATTCACAGTACTGTAGTGAATTAGTGAGTAGAGCGGAGCGAGAGATTTAGATCACACATTTTGACAGTAAGTGTTTACTGGTACTCAGGGAACAGGAGCAGTTCTGGCAGCAGGTCCACTCCAGAGACCACATCGTCAGTGAGTGACTGTTTCATTTTGTTTTTTTGGGTTTTTTTTACATTTACATCACTTCCTGTTAATCTACATTACAGCTACTTGTGCTTCCTTCAGCACACATTCGTGTTTGGGTACGAGATACTGAGGCAAAGTCAATTAATTAATTAAGTTAATTAATAAAGGAAAAACACAAGAGTTAATTTGGAAGCCCAATAAAGGAAATGAACATTTGTTTCTTGCTAAAAGTCTAAATATAAATATATGGAGTCATTAATACCACTGAACTGACTAAACTGAGTATGTTAATGAAGTGCAGTTAGTGAAGTTACACACCTGACACTCTAAACACGCTGCCCCTAAACACGCTGCCCCTAAACACGCTGCCCCTAAACATGCTGCCTAAACACACTGCCCCTAAACACGCTGCCCCTAAACACGCTGCCCCTAAACACGCTGCCCCTAAACATGCTGCCTAAACACACTGCCCCTAAACACGCTGCCCCTAAACACGCTGCCCCTAAACATGCTGCCTAAACACACTGCCCCTAAACACACTGCCCCTAAACACGCTGCCCCTAAACACGCTGCCCCTAAACATGCTGCCTAAACACACTGCCCCTAAACACGCTGCCCCTAAAAACGCTGCCCCTAAACACGCTGCCTAAACACGCTGCCTAAACACGCCGCCCCTAAACACGCCGCCCGTAAACACGCCGCCCCTAAACACGCTGCCTAAACACCCTGCCCCTAAACACGCCGCCCCTAAACACGCCGCCCGTAAACACGCCGCCCCTAAACACGCTGCCTAAACACCCTGCCCCTAAACACGCTGCCCCTAAACACGCTGCCCCTAAACACGCTGCCCCTAAACACGCTGCCCCTAAACACGCTGCCCCTAAACACGCTGTCCCTAAACACGCTGCCCCTAAACACGCTGCCTAAACACGCTGCCCCTAAACACGCTGCCCCTAAACACGCTGCCCCTAAACATGCTGCCCCTAAACACGATGTCTGTGTTGTTGTTGGTCCTCATTTTTGGATGTTGTGTGAGTTTTGTGTGTTTTTGTTTCTCAGATCTCACACTACCGAGAGTCAGCACTGGCTCCAAGGTCAGCATTGTCCTGATCCAAACATCTACACTTCCCTTCTGCCCTTTAAGGGTCCCTCCTTCTGTCTGCCTTTATTCTCTGTTAGAACACAGCCCTGTCACCAAACTCACTTACATCCAGCAAAAACCTTATTAGTCTACACCCTACACCCTACTCCCTTCTCCCTACACCCTACACCCTACACCCTACTCCCTTCTCCCTACTCCCTACTCCCTTCTCCCTACACCCTACTCCCTTCTCCCTACACCCTACACCCTACACCCTACTCCCTACTCCCTTCTCCCTACACCCTACTCCCTTCTCCCTACACCCTACTCCCTTCTCCCTACACCCTACACCCTACTCCCTTCTCCCTACACCCTACACCCTACACCCTACTCCCTTCTCCCTACACCCTACACCCTACTCCCTTCTCCCTACTCCCTACTCCCTTCTCCCTACACCCTACTCCCTTCTCCCTACACCCTACACCCTACACCCTACTCCCTTCTCCCTACTCCCTACTCCCTTCTCCCTACACCCTACTCCCTTCTCCCTACACCCTACTCCCTTCTCCCTACACCCTACACCCTACTCCCTTCTCCCTACACCCTACACCCTTCAGCTCTCACTCTGACATACTGTATTAAAACATTTGTCTGTATTAATATTCTTAACCAAGTCCATATAAATTATGTTCTGGTCCTTTAAAATCCATTAATGATGAATAAACATTGTAATGAATTGTAACGAGTAATTAACGAGTGTAATTAACGAGTGTTTGTTAATGTCCTGATTTGCAGGAGGAGAGAGGAGCTTCAGTGTCGGAGCCCATCTACGACTGTCCACTCAGCACATTCACCCGCCCACCTGGCTACTGACTCTCTCTCTCTCTCTCTCTCTCTCTCTCTCTCTCTCTCTCTGTCTGTCTCTCTCTGTCTGTCATTCTCTCACTCTGTGTCTCTCGGCCACAGTGTGGCGTGAGAGCTCCACACACACAGACAGGTACAGCACACCTGAGTGGGCGGAGCATGAAGATGACACGGCTGGGTTTTGGTTTGCATTGTAGTTACTTCAGTTTCTTTCTGACACAAAGGCAAAACAGGCACACACACACACACACACACACACACACACACACACACACACACACACACACACACACAGAAGCCCTGATATCTCTGAGCATTTTCTCTTTCTGCACATTTTTTAAAAATTCTTCATCATCCTTTCATTTAACTCCATTCTTCACTCATATCTTTCTAATTTATCTCATTTACTCCTGGTTCTCTCTTCCTCCTCCTTCATCTCATCATTTTTATTTCTCCCTCCCCATTTCCATTTCATTCATTTTTTCCTTCGTTTCTGTATCTCTCTCTCTCTCTCTCTCTCTCTCTCTCTCTCTCTCTCTCTCTCTCTCTCAGTCTGTGTTATTTTGTATTTAAGGTGCTTGTTATGTTTATATAATGTCCTTTGAAAATAAATAAATGAATGCTTTATTAATGATATTTTATGGATGAATACACACACACACACACACACACACACACACACACACACACACACACACACACACACACACAGCACATTATATCCTGTTAACTGCATCATCATCTTCATCATCACCAGTGATTAATGGCGCTGCTTGTGTAACTCGGTACAGTTTTATTGATCGTTAAATGTTTATGAGGTGTTATGAAGGTTTATAACTGTGTAGGTGTTCAGTACTGACTGTACTCCATCAGGCTCAGTGTGTAAAATAACTCACTGTTCATCCCACTTAAAGCTGAATGCAAATTACACATCTGTCTGTCTGTCTGTCTGTCTGTCTGTCTGTCTGTCTCTGGCCCCTGTCTGTGTTCCAATACAGCTTTTACTATGTCCTTGCTGACTTCCTCTAATCAGAGTGTGTATTAGACACTTTATTAGGTCCTCGCTGTTCTCCCGGCGCTCACACAGGCAGGTTCTCATCATCATTTCATCACATTTCAGGGTAAAGCTTGTGTAAGTCAATAATAAAGAAATGGTACAATCCATTATAGGGGGGATTGAATTACAAAATTATTTTTTGGTATTGATAATTAAAGTTATTTAGTGTGTGTGTGTGTGTGTGTGTGTGTGTGTGTGTGTGTGTGTGTGTGTGTGTGTTTTAAGAACGTGCCCAACCTTTGTTCACACCCCCTCAACACCACCCGTTAGTCAAATCCTCCTGGGCTGTTCCACGTCTTCATCTGCTCAGGTGAGGTATTTTATGAGAATAAAGGTGTAGAGACGCTCCTGAGGCTAATCTTAATCACATTAATGAGCAATAACACTGAACATTTTAGCCAAGTGTCTTCAACAGGTTAAAACATCAGGAGGTTTAGTTCATCTGGATTGGCTTAGTTAGTCAGGTGTTGTTAATCAGGTTTAGGTAATCTGGTTAAATTGATCCTCAGTATTTGATCAGTGGCTTTAGGTGATCTGGTTTAGTATTAGTTTGTATTATAATAACCACAGCAATTAAATCTGTTCTTTAAGCAGTTAAATTTCCTACATGGTGTAAAAACAGGCGTTAATACTGAACACTGACTTGATTGAAAAAACATTTTTGTCCTAAAATGGCCAAATAAACATCATTTGTGTGTACAGTCATGACTCACCTGGTATGACTTTAAAGGATTTTTTCCCCTTTGTGTGTAAATAAAGGTCTGAATGTGAGGGTTAAGGCGGGGCAGGACCGCGTTCACTGTTCACGTTTTACTTCAAAGCTCTGAGAGAGAAACTGAGGGAGTGCTGAGTGGGCGTGTCCTGAGTGATGAAGATGTAACAACGAGCTGAGTAGGTGTGTCCTGAGTGGTAAGGGTGAAACTGAGTGCTGAATGGGTGTGTCCTTAACGGTAAGGGTGAAACTGAGTGCTTAGTGGGCGTGTCCTTAACGGCAAGGGTGAAAGCTGAGTGCTTAGTGGGCGTGTCCTTAACGGTAAGGGTGAAACTGAGTGCTTAGTGGGTGTGTCCTTAGCGGTAAGGGTGAAACTGAGTGCTTAGTGGGTGTGTCCTTAGCGGTAAGGGTGAAATTGGGTGCTGTGTGGGTGTGTCCTTAGCGGTAAAGGTGAAACTGAGTGCTGAGTGGGCGTGTCCTTAGCGGTAAGGGTGAAACTGAGTGTTGAGTGGGCGTGTCCTTAGCGGTAAGGGTGAAATTGAGTGCTGTGTGGGTGTGTCCTTAGTGGTGTAGATGTAACAAAGCACTGAGTGGGTGCATCCTGAGTGGTAAGGGTGAAACTGTGTGCTGAGTGGGCGTGTCCTCATTTTCTATGTGCTGAAGGAACACACACAATATGATGTTCAGGACTTGGTGGTTTGTGTGTGTGTGTGTGTGTGTGTGTGTGTGTGTGTGTGTGTGTGTGTGTGATCTCTCCAGATTTGTGAAATGTCCACAAGCAGGCGGTAACAAAGCCGCACTTTTATTCTCGTTCTTCTTTTGTGTTTGTAGCTGTTTCACTCAGTGATTCAGCACAGTGACGTTAAAGTCCCAGAGAATTAACATGCTGTAAAATATTTATACTGCAGCATCTCGTGATCAGAGATTTTGGTGGAGCAGAACAACATTAATAATGACATCAGACTAAATGAAGTGGAGAGGCTACTTCACACGTGACTCCTGCTACACTAACCACACTATCACTAACCAGGGTTTACAGCTTTCACTAACATTTCCACCTCAACTACATCTCAGAAACCACAAACATACCTGACATTAGCCCAAAAAAATCAGCAGTGTACATTAGAAACACGTTTTCCTTCTTTTCCTCAGGCTTTATTTGGGGAAACCAGGTCACCGTGGTGCACACGCATCTCACTCACACTGCATCACACTCATGTAGCACAGTGAAATCAGTTTAAAGTGTTTTTAATCATTAAAAAATGTTTTGTTTGCTAGGCCTAGCTAGCTTGCATTAGCTTGCTGATAATAAATAACAAGAATCTATCTCTGGATTACATTGGCTAAACCTAAATAGCTAGCTAATAGTGCAATAAAAGTGCTGTAAAATATTAAATAGAGCTAACTGGCTAGTGCTAAAAACCGGTCAGTTGAGTAGCTAAATAAAAAAAAAAAAATCTAAATAGCTAGCTTGTTGGTAGCTAAACATAATCAGCTAAATAAATGACCAAAAAACTAACTAGCACTCTATCAACACTGGAACCAGAAAAAAAAAAGAATAAACACCTTTTAAAGATTCAGTAATGAACCAGTTTGGCTAACTAGCAAAGGTTTGCTAACTCACTAAACAGCCAGAACTTGCTAGTGGCTAACTGGCTAGCTTAGCATGTTAACCAGTGACTAATGAATTAAAGATGTAAACTTTTTGTTCTTTGTGAATGTGTGTGTGTGTGTGTGTGTGTGTGTGTGTGTGTGTGTGTGTGTGTGATTTATATAAAGCTAATATGACATATTAAATGCTAATCAGAAAATTAGAAAACAAGCTACAGTAGTGTAAAGGTGTGATGCTCTGCTTAGTGTTTGTGTTTAAGAGCCCAGAGCAGGTGTTTAAAGTTAATGTTGGAGATGTTCAGGCTGGTCCTCAGGAGGTGTGTGTTTGCGCCGTGGTCAGTTGTGGTGGTCCTCGGCGTGTCCGTTGATCAGACCTGATTCCCAGCGCTGGACTAACGGGTTCATCTGTCGCTGTTCCTTCACCTGTGGGCGGAAAAACAAAAAAAAAAACTCAAACATGAGGAACATTGTGTTGTTTATCACGTTTTCTCACCTCAAGCCTTAGTGTGTGTGTGTGTGTGTGTGTGTGTGTGTGTGTGTTAGCATTTCTCTTGCTTTCACTTGCTCTCCTGCACTATTGCTGGCTGCTTTACTGTTCCTCAGTGGAGAATGATTTATGTGTTTGCTAGTTAGCTTTTTCACTTCTTTGTCTTAGATTAGCGCTACATTAGCGCTAGGTTTACTCAGACGTAGTCTGTGTTTGTGGAAATCTGCTGTGTTTAACATTATTAACTGTTCGAGTTTTAAGAAGTGTGAGGTGATAAATCACTAAATTTAAATGAACGTTTAATGAATGAATGACTCGTCTTCCTGCTGGAAAAAAAAACAACAGCAGAAATTATCTCAGAAATTTGAATGGTTTCCACTACAAATACCATTAAAACCATTAAAACCATTACCCTAACCATTGTTTTCCTTCATGGTATCCACTAGACATAACATGCCACCAACAGAAGGAAACCAATTACCAGTAGAGACCCACAGGGACCATTAGAGTTTCCATTAAAACCAATACAATTCCCATTATAACCATTAAACCCATTACAAATTCTATGAGGGTTTCTATTGTTTTGTTGTTGTGTTTTTTTCAGCAGGGCTAGCTGCTTTAGTATATTAGTTAAACAAAACTAAATAAGGTACAAAATACAACACACCAAGTGTTCAATTCTTATCAGATAGTCAGTGTTACTAACTTACTAATCACTAATCACTAACCACTAATCACTAATCACTAACCACTAATCACTAATCACTAATCACTAACCACTAATCACTAATCACTAATCACTAATCACTAACCAGCTACGTGACAAAAGATCTGAATTTCTTTAGTCCTTAGATGGATAGCAGCAAATGTTTAAATCCGGCTCTCTGACTGTGGCTAGTTTCTGTAACTGATCTCTCTCTCTCTCTCTCTCACACACACACACACACACACACACACACACACACACACACACACGGTTGTGTACCTGAGGTTGTATTTTGTGTCCGTTCTGTAGTGAAGGAGGCGGCCATGTTAGAGCCAACTTCCCAAACGACGAACTCACTGGAAAAACACACACACACACACACACACACACACACACTGTTTACTGATGCTGTGTTTAATGTTTAAACACTGAGTCTTGATATTAGTTGTAAAAGAGATTTCTGTTAAAGTCTCTCGTGTTTCTCCTCAGACTGAACTCTGTATTAATCTCACATACGAAATAATAATAATAATAATAATAATAATAATAATAATAATAATAATAATAATAATAATAATTCAGTCTCTCTGTTATTCACACTTTTAGATTTGCTTTAAAAATAACATCCAGGTCACTGGCAGGTAAAAGCAGTAGAACACAGGACCGTTCTCCGCTCCGGGTAAATCTGTGTGTGTTCATTCGTTTTTTTTTTGGTTTTTGTTTTTTTTCCCCCAAATGAAAATAAACAAATAAATGCAAATGAGATTCAAAACAGGTTTTTTTCTTTAAAACAATAAATATTCCAAAAAGCTCCCATATGAATTTCAGACTCATTTAGAGGCTGAAGTATTCAGTCCCTCCAGGATTTCAGGAATTTTCGATCGCAGAAATTAACGCAAAATCGAGGAAACTCCGCGAAATTCGGAGGAGCTGCAATTTTTCAAAATGACCGCAGATTTGGGCCGAGACGTGTCATGTGACGTCATCACGACGCTCGTTCAGCCAAAGCCCTCTTCGGTTCACGTGCGTCGAACATGAGTACAGCTAAAAGCTCTCATTCACCAACAAACATCACTGTGAAAGACCGTGCACAACTATTTCCGCCAATCGTAGTTTCTCCACAAAAAAAGCACAATTTTTTTTTTTTAAAAAAAAGCCGCAGCAAAATCAAGAATTTTTGTCCGTAACAATCACAAAAAATAATAAATAATCAAAATCCTGAGAGAATTTTGGTGATTTTTTGTAATATTTTCCTCACAAAAAAATGAAATCTAACTTTGCTAGTTCATGTGCAGTTCACTGTGTTACGTTCTGTGGCTCGTTCTGTTCAGTTTAATCAGGAGCTAGCTCACATGCTGCTAGCTAATTGGCTAATTAGCGATTAGCATAAGAGATTAGCATGCTCCATATACTCTCGCTCTCTCCATCACACACACACACACACACACACACACACACACACACACACACACACTAAACCCGTGTTCCAGATAACAAAGCTTTACCTTTACACTTCATTTAATTATACACACTTTGAAAGCAACTTGTTAGCATGATGCTAATCTATAGGAGGCTATAAGCTTTCATTACTTGTTAGCTACATTAGCATTAGCCTTGTATCTTCAGCTAATTCACTGCATTTGTATTAAAAGGACTCGGTGGACTCGATTTAAAGCTGCCTGACCTCCATGACTGATTAAACCCTTATTTACAGTAAGATAAAGCCACACACACACACACACACACACACACACACACACACACACACACCTCAAAGAGCTCTCTACTGGACTGTACAGTACAGTGCACTACCTAGGGAGTAAAAGGCATTATACACTATATAGAGTATATGATCTCACTTTTAGGGGGTAATGCACTTATATATGACTCCACATAAGAGATGTAGTGCACTTCACACCCTGTGTACCCTACATAGTCTCTACACACACACACACACACACACACACACACATGTACCTGGTGTGGTGTTCAGTTGTTGTCCCGGTGTGTTTGCGTGGCTGTGTGTTGGTGTGGTTCTGCTCGGTGACACTGTGACCTCAGACCTGTTGCCATAGAGACTCGTCCTCTGTTTGCGCAGTTCTTCCTCTCGCTTTTTTGCTTCCTGAATGTCCTTCTGCACATCCGGGAGGAGGGACAGCGATGATCTCAACTTGAAGAATGGATTCTTCTTCAGCTCTTCGCCGTTAGCTGTCTGGTTTTGGACTTGTGAGTTGCGATGAAGATTCTCAGGTGAAGATCTGACGCTTCCTGAGTCCGTCACGGTCACCGGTTTGTAAACCTGCTCGTTTGTGTGTGAAATCACTGTAGGCTTGTTCTCGATGATTATCACCTGCCGATCCACAGCCTCCGAAAACCCTGGACCACACGGTTTTGGGTTATGGACCTGCAGGTTCCTTGTTGTTTCGTTAGAAAATCCCGACATCTTGTTATCCTGATTTCTTTTGATCTGGATATCTTTGGGTTCCTGGATGGCTTTTAATCCAGAATTTTGGTTCTGGAAAAAGATGTCCAGACTTCTCCTCTGTTCTTTAAAAAATCCAGAAACCTCACAGTCCTGATCTCTGGAGATCTGAATATCCTTATTCTCCTGGCAGGATTCAAACAGGAGTTTCTTCTCCTTCAGAGACGGGAAGAGTTGAGGAGAAGAATCCAGCTCCAGGTGCCTTCCGTGTTCCTTAGAGGAGCAGTCCTGATTTCCACCATTGATGGTCTTGCAGGATGAAACGTAGGATTTTCCATCGTTCTTCGGCTCCTGGACAGTTCTGACTGTCTCATGATCATGATTTCTTGAGATCTGGAGAACTTTGGGTGATGTCTCAATGGGCTGAATTGGGGAATGGTTCTGGAAGAGCATCTCCAGGCTGTTTATGGGTTCCTGAGTTCCGTCACTGGAGATTTGGAGATCTTTGGATTCCTGGAAGGCTTCAAAGAGAAGTTTTTTCTCCTGCAGTTGTCTCGTGGTACCTTTGTCATAAAATCCGGGCAGCCTCCCGAGCTTGACCAGCACCTTCTCTCTTTCAGCTTCAGCATGGATCTCACGCTGCATCTTTTTCCCAGCGAACTGGCGCTCCTTGCCGTGATCCTTCACTGATTTCTCTGAGAGATCTTGGGAGAGGATGGACTTTCTGAGCGGGATATCGATGAACTCCTTGGTCTCGTCCAAGCCTCGTGAGCGGCGAAGGCTCTGCTCTCGTTTGAAGGCGAGGCGTATCTCCCTCTCGATTGGCGTCTCGTTATCTGACATGCTGTTCAGGGAGAAATCAACAGACACTCCGCTGTCACTTTGACTGTCATCATATTGATCCAGGTCCATGTTTCTTCTCTGTTCTCTCCTCAGATCATCAGCGTGTCTCTGTGCTTCTTGTCTGATCTGCACTTTGTCCGATCCCGTCCCGTCCTCTCTCCCTTCACTCTTTCTCTCTCTGCCGCCCTCTGCCCTGCTGCCTCTATTATCAAATGCTCACTGACCATAAAAGACCTGGAGATCGGGTTTCCAGGATCTCCATTGGCTGTCTCATTGGCAACAGTTTCTATGGGAGGAGTTTATTTGCACACCTGTTGCACTTCCTGGTTCTGAGCCGGATCAGGAGTCTCAGGCGCCCCCTGCTGCTCACCTCCGCTGTTTATCCTCCTCTCATCCTGATCTTCGGGCAGGAACACGATGGAGTCCTCAAGAGATTCAGCTTCTTGGTCCAGTGATGATTGATGTGTTTGATGTTTGTAACCCCGCCCACTTCCTGTTTTAGCAGTCATACAAAAACCTTTGCTGTCATTAGAAGGTGTCAAATCGACCCCCTGTTCTTTGACAGATTCATCAGATAATTCCTGTATGAGCTCTGATTGGTCCGTTTATGACATGTCATGTCCATCACTCCACACACCTCCTTTATTTCCAAATTCCACCATTTCGGTGCACTTGTGAAGGTCTATCACGTCATTCGTGTCAGTCAGATCACTATTTGACCTCACAGCTCCCTCTTCTGGCATGAACGTGGCATCACAATGAGAAAGCACAGTTCGTGCTCCGGTCTGGGATTCTGTGACTTCCTGTTCAGAAAAACTGGAGCGTGTCTTCTTCCTGTGTCCGAGGAGCCGCGTGTCCTCGTCTTCCTGCATCGTCTTCAACATCATAATCTCCTTCCATCCAAACTCCTCTGCTCCAGTCGTCCTGAGATTTCAAACTCGGCGAGGAACAGGAAGAACCAGACACCATGATGCTGCTGAATCAGGAAGCGTTCGAAACAAGAAAGTTAAAAATAATACTTGAGAATTTTTTCTTTTACAATGTGTGACGCAAACACGTATAAAATACTAACGTGCACAATTCCAGATACTGAGTGATGATACTGGTTCATTATTATCCTGAAGTGAAGTATTGGATTATAGTGAGATCAGATTTGAGATATTTTCCAGTCTAATCCAGACTTTCAGTGATAATAATTAACGGTTTAAATGACCATTTAGACAAACAATGGAGATGAAAAAGAAGTTGTGTGTTTGACCTGTATGTACAGCAGGAGCTTGTGAATCCACAACATAGTGATATAAAGACATGAATACGTTAAACACAGGACACTGCCCTCTCTCCACAGAGCTAACCCGAGAACTTCAGCACATTAGCATGACCCTGTGTTATTAGCGAGCAACAAAGCAATAGGTGATTTATTTTCCACGCATGTGTGTGACACGGAGCCACAACTTTTGGCAACATGCAACATTTAAACTGATAAATTCTCAGTTCTACACAAATTAGACGCGACACTGTGAAGAAGAGACGAATCCAAATGATCGGATTCCTCGGACCGATGCTGTGGCGCTTGTGGTCCGACGTTTCTTCAGTTCCCTGCTCACAACTTTATTTCCTACCTGCAGTTAGTTCCTGTTTACTGTCTGATGCAAAAATTTAAGAAAAACTTATAACCAGGGTTTCATCTCATTCTGTCAAATAAGATGTTATATTAATATTATAATATTACTTTGTGTTTAACTAGATAGCTTTAGGAACTTTAGGAACTTAAAAAAAAAAAAAAAAAAAACGCTGGACAGGCCACACCCAGGCTGGACAGGCCACACCCACAGTGACAAACGAGTGATTAGTTTGAATGTAAGATGACATTGTTATAAAACCGGAAGAATTTCATTCATAAAGTCAAAGTGATGATGATGTAACACTGAGCTGTGAGGAATTTTAGTTATAAAAACACTTTAATGAGTAATTCTGAGAGGTCTGATGGATGCGGGACGTGTGTTATTCTTATGTTATTCTTACACACTGCGATTGTGACTCGTAACAAAATCCAGTAAAGAACTGTAATGACTAATCAAGTAATAATCCTCAGTACGGGATCAGTATCAGGTCTCGACTGACTGAGTTCTGATATTGTGTGTGTGTGTGTGTGTGTGTGTGTGTGTGTGTGTGTGTGTGTGTGTGTGTGTGTGTGTGAGATGATGATGTGACAGATGCTGAGCACATAAGAGCGGTGTTTATTCTATAAATGTTAATTAGATAAGGAACAGATGAACAGTGTTTAATCAGATTAACATCGTCACACTGAAGAGGATCTGCTTTTCTATTTGGGAGTTAAACTCACACATTATTACATCTCTGTCTTAGATTAAAAATGTTATTTACAATATATATATTTATACATAAATCTATAAAATCTGAATTAAAATGATTAAATTTTTTTAAAAAACGTGAAAGAGAATGCAAGAGGAATGCACTTTATTAATAGATAATAGACAAAGAAAAGAATAGTGTTAGAGTGTGATGTGTGATGTGAAGGACAACACAATAATGAGGGGATTATATATTTATATTTATTAAACTGTAATGTCAGAAAATATCAGAGAATACTAAAGACACTGTAACATTATAAAGTATAACATTAAAAACACCGCAAAAATACCACAGGCATGAAGGAGAAGGAGATACTGTTCAGAAATGTAGAATACTCTGCTCTGATTGGCTGAGAGCAGCGGGCGGTGACGACGGAGGACAGAATAATAATAAAGATCAGCTGAGGGAAATGTCGAGTTTGATATCTGATCAAATGAAAACAGATCCTAGTATTTAAAGTGGGTGGGATTATTTATAAACACACACACGTACAGTACATATGGCTTAATAACAGTATAACATTCAGATTTCCTTCGCTGTACACGTTATACTGATCTCACAGCTACAGACCGAAATGAATGGTTTAGTCTTGAGATGGCCAGCAGGTGGCGCACTGAAGCTGGAGAACTGCAGCCGGTTGCCCCAGAAGTTGAGCTCTATTGTAGGTTAGTTTGAGTGTAAAAGGGAAAGCAGTTATAAGTTATAATTTGAAACTTACGCCTTCAATCTAGTAGTGAAACATCTGCCATAAACACAACTACTCTGTAATTCTGTTCAAAGTTCACAAGAGTAAAAAAAAACATGTTTACAGACTACACACTTTTTGTAACAGCAAATAAAAACAGATCATAAGATGGACTACAAATCAGCCAACAAGCGAGCGTATAAAACACGTACGAGAGACGGATCGTTTTACTGTAATCCGCAGTCGATCTGGAGTTAAAATGACGAAGTCGAATGACAGACGTCGCTTGAAGTAAATGTGTCTCATTCATGGATGGAGTACTTCCTGTTTATGTCTGATTGTGTTTCTGATTGGCTGGTGATGGTGAAACACTTTGCGATCGAACGTTCAGCTGGTGCAACTGGCTGCAGGACTGTGGAAGTCACATGACGACGATCACATGACCGAGCAACACTGGCAGGTTTTCGTCTTTGCCCCTTCCGCCTGGTTCGGGTTCGCTGTGTCTGTCAATGGTTCCACTTTTGCAGCCAATAGTGGCTCCTCCTCCACCGTGGCTCCGCCCAGTGGTATTTCCTGGAACTGTGCTGCAGTGTTTGTGGAGGACGAAGCGGGACCCGGGAATTTCTGAGCACCATTAGGATTCAGGGCTGAAGCAGGCAACGTGACAGAGACGGATGGTGTTTGTACAGCGCCCCCTGGTGTTTCGGAGAGGGACTGTGGGTGTGTTTCAGCCGCTGCACTTCCCTGTTCAATAACAACTGCTGGATCTGCATCTGGTATTAAATCTGTGTATAATGCTGGTTTCGTGGCTGAGTCTTTGATTGGTTTTGTGTCAGCATCAGCGTCGGTGTCTGCACTCGTTTCTTCATCAGCGTGTGTGATTACTTTTACTTTGGTGTCTTCCTTTGATGAATGGATATCTGTGTTTAATTTTCCTTCTTCTCGCTCTGTAACTTCACCAGCCTCAGTGGACATTTCTAGATGATTCTCAACAACTGCAGCATTCTCTTCCTCTCGTTCTTCCACTCGTTCTTCCACTCGTTCTTTCTCTGTTTCGTTCTCTTGTTCTTCCTCTCGTTCTTCCTCTTGTTCTTCCTCTCGTTCTTCCACTCGTTCTTTCTCTGTTTCGTTCTCTTGTTCTTCCTCTCGTTCTTCCACTCGTTCATCCACTCGTTCTTTCTCTCGTTCTTCCCCTCGTTCTTTTTCTGGTCCTTTCTCTTGTTCTTCCTCTCTTTCTTCCTCTCGTTGTTCCGCTTGTTCTTTCTCTGGTGCTTCCACTCGTTCATCCACTTGTTCCTCCACTCGTTCTTTCCCTTTTTCTTCCTCTCGTTCTTCCTCCTCTCCTTTTACCTCTAGTCCCTTTCCTCTTTCTTCTTCTTTTCTTTCTTCCTCTGGTTCTTCCTCTTCTACTTCTTCCTCCTCAGCTTGTGTGTCCTGGGACTCTTGGGTCACTTCCTCTCCCTCCTCCGTGATGATCACTCTCTCTGCGCGAATGACTGCACTGATATCATCATCATCATCATCACACAAACCTTGCCCAGGCTCCGCCTCTGTGTAACCCAGGAATAGAAGAGTCTCCGCCCCCTTGTTGATGTCATTAACATGCTGAAGAGGGGTGTTGTGGGATTTCTTGTCTTGTACAGTGCCGTTGGTGAGAGACGTGTCAGGCCAAGGGTCCGTGCTTTTCTCCTCTCCGTTCGCTGAACTTCCTGTGGAGCAGAGATCAGACCGAGATCAGCGTCGTGTCCTAAACGTCTCCCTACTCCCTGTGCAGGGAATATATGGAAATGAATTTATGAAAGTAAATAAGTAAACTATAATATTCTCTACAATATGACTAACAAACTAGTGCACTATGTAGTGAGCAGGGTTTAGGACATGCAGCAGGAGTAAAGGAGGTGCAGAAAGGAAGAGTTCAGGGCTGAGAAGGGAGTGTAGTGCAGATGTAGTGAGTTTGGATAACGAGGCAGTAAATAAGTCTTACCAAATGAAGCAGCAATAAAGGAGAAGCTGGATAGAGAGAATAAACAAGAAAAAAGAGAGAAAAGAGAGCAGAGTGTTGAATTATTTTGTCTGTTTTTCATTAAGGGCGGATTCTCGCTTAAGTCTAAGAATCATCAGTTATAACGTAATATTTAAAAAGAGAAAATTTCTATCTATATTTTTTGAAATAATAATAAAAATAGAAATCCATCTTTAGTTTATTTTAGATCTGTGTAAGGGTGTGTTAGAATTGTGATGAGTTGTGACCCATGTGGTACAAACACAAAGAGAGAGAGAAAGAAAGTGTCCAGGTGAACAGGTGAATCTCACCTGATGGAGGCGGAGTCACTGCACTCGCTCTCTGTGGGGGAAAGAGAGAGAGAAACTGTAAGAGAACGTGTAACATGAAACAGACTCTGGTGTGAACACGTTCTAACGACTCACATACTTTCCTGTTGATAACGAACACAACAATACAATCCGGCTGTGTTCCAATATTATTCCCAACATGCCCTAGTTGACTTTCCTTATCACCTGCGTCACACAAGTCTGCACTTAAACAGGAACACAGCCTCAGCAGTGAGAACAGAGAAATGTTTTTTTGCCAGAAGAACATAGGAGTGAATTAAACAAGGCTGGTAGCAGGTGTCTCACTCTCACTCTCACTCACTCTCAGCCAGCAGGGGGCGACACTTTCCCCCAATCATGCCTGAGGACATGTTTAAGAAGGTTATAAAAGTGTTTTCTTAGGGACTTGTACGGCCGACGAGCCACATAAACAGATTTAAAAACGTGTGTAATCATTTTCTATAAGGAGGTGTTTATGTAACATTTATGGAAGGAGTCTCCAGTGTCAGCGCTTTGTAACAGTCAGAGGTAAAGCTGTAACTTTAAGTTTTCCCACATCTTCAGGACGGAGGAGTTTACGCTTCTTTGCGGCTTCTCTGAAACTTGACAAGCTGCATGTTTTTTTTTGTCTTATTAACTTCGAAAGAGAGAATAAAGAGAGAGAATAGAGAGAGAGAATAGAGAGAGAGAATAGAGAGAGAGAATAAAGAGAGGCTGGTGAAGGAACGAGTGTTTATAGCTGCTATAACAAGTGATATACACACAGTTTCCTCCACTAATATCGGCCCCCTCAGTAAATATGAGCAAAGAAGGCTGTGAGAAATTGTCTTTATTGTTTAACCTTTTGATCTTTTGTTTAAGAAATTCACAAAAATTCTCTGCTCTCATGGAGATCAAACACAACACAGGTTTATCAAAAAATATACCTTTGTTAAATATAGGTGTGCAACAATTATTGGCACCCTTTTAGTCAATACTTTGTGCTGCCTCCCTTTTCCAAGATAACAGCTCTGAGTCTTCTCCTATAATGTCTGATGAGGTTGGAGAATACATGGCAAGGGATCTGAGACCATTCCTCCATACAGAACTTCTCCAGATCCTTCATATTTCGAGGTCCACGCTGGTGGACTCTCCTCTTCAGTTCACCCCACAGGTTTTCTATGGGTTTCAGGTCAGGGGACTGGGATGGCCAGGGCAGGACCTTGATTTTGTGGTCAGTAAACCATTTTTGTGTTGAT
>CM042560.1:320000-360000 GCA_023630585.1 Cranoglanis bouderius
ACAGTACACAACACCATACACACCACAGTACACAACACCATACACACCACAGTACACAACACCATACACAACACAGTACACAACAGTACACAACACCATACACACCACAGTACACAACACCATACACACCACAGTACACAACACCATACACACCACAGTACACAACACCACACACAACACAGAACACAACACCAAACACAACACAGTACACAACAGTACACAACACAGTACACAACACCATACACACCACAGTACACAACAGTACACAACACAGTACACAACACCATACACACCACAGTACACAACACCATACACACCACAGTACACAACACCATACACAACACAGTACACAACAGTACACAACACAGTACACAACACAGTACACAACACAACACACAACAGTACATACCACAGTACACAACACAGTACACAACACAACACACAACAGTACATACCACAGTACACAACACAGTACACAACACAACACACAACAGTACATACCACAGTACACAACACAACACAACACAGTACACACCCAAAACATGTTTCTAAGTATTAACAAGAAATGAGAATATTTTTGTGAAACATGACCTACAGCTGTGCACCTCAGTGTGTTGTCTTCTTTTATACTCTCTCTCTCTCTCTCTCTCTCTCTCTCTCACACACACACACACACACACACACACACACACACACAGAGTCTATAATCAGTCTATAAGCAGTGTGGTTATAAACAGGGCGTTATAAGCGCTGTAATGAATTCGTTATTAAGGATGGAGGAAGCTGCTGCTTACCTGCGCGCGCCTCACCGTAAAGTCCCGATGATCAAAGAAAAAAATTAAAACCCGACAGGGTGCTCTCACACACACACACACACACGCACACACACACACACGCACACACACACGCACACACACACACACACGCACACACACACACACACACACACGCACACACACACACAGTCCACTGCGCGAATAAAAAAACTCCTCTCTCTCTGAAACAACTCAACACGCAGCGCGACTTTGTCAAAATAAACAGCGCCACTTCCGTCAAATCTTCACTTCCGGTCCTAAAGCACGCGATAAAGTGATAATTAATAATAGAACAACGAGCCGTTATCGGGTTCAAAATTCATCCGAAAAACTCATCCCGCGCGAGCAGAGATGCATTCTGCAGCGCGAGATGTGGTGCACGAGACGCGCGCTCTGCGGTTATCCGGTTACCGCACTCTCTTCCTCATCCAGCTCCGCCCACTTCACTTCTTATGCAAAAGGTGGCGCGCACAAGGGAGTGACCTCAATTAACACCTTGAAGTGTTGTGTCTAACTCACAGTTCACACACACACACACACACACACACACACACACACACACACAAGACCATCAACAATGGGTGTTAAAGGCAGCAGAGTGTTGGAGGCAGCAGAGTGTTAAAGGCAGCAGAGTGTTGGAGGCAGCAGGGTGTTAGAGGCAGAATGGTGTTAAAGGCAGCAGAGTGTTGGAGGCAGCAGAGTGTTGGAGGCAGCAGGGTGTTAAAGGCAGTAGAGTGTTGGAGGCAGGATGGTGTTAAAGGCAGCAGAGTGTTGGAGGCAGGATGGTGTTAAAGGCAGCAGAGTGTTGGAGGCAGGATGGTGTTAAAGGCAGCAGAGTGTTGGAGGCAGCAGGGTGTTAAAGGCAGCAGAGTGTTGGAGGCAGGACGGTGTTAAAGGCAGCAGAGTGTTGGAGGCAGCAGGGTGTTAAAGGCAGCAGAGTGTTGGAGGCAGGACGGTGTTAAAGGCAGCAGAGTGTTGGAGGCAGGACGGTGTTAAAGGCAGCAGAGTGTTGGAGGCAGCAGGGTGTTAAAGGCAGCAGAGTGTTGGAGGCAGGACGGTGTTAAAGGCAGCAGAGTGTTGGAGGCAGCAGGGTGTTAAAGGCAGCAGAGTGTTGGAGGCAGGACGGTGTTAAAGGCAGCAGAGTGTTGGAGGCAGGATGGTGTTAAAGGCAGCAGAGTGTTGGAGGCAGAATGGTGTTAAAGGCAAAATAATGTTGGAGGCAGCAGAGTGTTAAAGTGTGTGTGTGTGTGTGTGTGTGTGTGTGTGTGTGTGTGTGTGTGTGTGTGGGTGAATAAGTGCAGACCATTTACCATGTATTCCACCAGGATAAAACACTAATACACACTTAACACTGCTGCATTTGAAATAACAACCAAACACTTATCATTGCAGATACACACCAGCAAATACATACCATCAAACACCATCAAATACACACCGTCAAATACACACCATCAAATACACACCATCAAATACACACCATCAAACACCATCAAATACACACCGTCAAATACACACCATCAAATACACACCATCAAACGCCATCAAATACACACCGTCAAATACACACCATCAAATACACACCATCAAACACCAATCAAATACACACCGTCAAATACACACCATCAAATACACACCATCAAACGCCATCAAATACACACCATCAAATACACACCATCAAACACATACCATCAAACACCATCAAATACACACCGTCAAATACACACCATCAAACACCATCAAATACATACCATCAAATACACACCATCAAACACCATCAAATACACACCATCAAACACCATCAGATACACACCATCAAATACACACCATCAAACACCATCAGATACACACCGTCAAATACACACCATCAAATACACACCATCAAACACCATCAAATACACACCATCAAACACCATCAAATACACACCATCAAACACCATCAAACACACACCATCAAACACCATCAAACACACACCATCAAACACCATCAAACACACACCATCAAACACCATCAAATACACACCATCAAACACCATCAAACACACACCATCAAACACCATCAAATACACACCATCAAACACCATCAAACACCATCAAATACACACCATCAAACACCATCAAACACACACCATCAAACACACACCATCAAATACACACCATCAAACACCATCAAATACACACCATCAAACACCATCAAACACACACCATCAAACACCATCAAATACACACCATCAAACCCCATCAAATACACACCATCAAACACCATAAAATACACACCATCAAACACCATCAAATACACACCATCAAACACCATCAAATACACACCGTCAAACACCATCAAATACACACCATCAAACACACACCATCAAACACCATCAAACACACACCATCAAACACCATCAAATACACACCATCAAATACACACCATCAAACACCATCAAACACACACCATCAAACACCGTCAAATACACACCATCAAATACACACCATCAAACACCATCAAATACACACCATCAAACACCATCAAATACACACCATCAAACACCATCTAATGCACACCATCAAACACCATCAAATACACACCATCAAACACCATCAAATACACACCATCAAACACCGTCAAATACACACCATCAAACACCGTCAAATACACACCATCAAACACCATCTAATACACGCCATCAAACACCATCAAATACACACCATCAAATACACACCATCAAACACCATCAAATACACACCATCAAATACACACCATCAAACACACACCATCAAATACACACCATCAAACACACACCATCAAACACCATCAAACACCATCAGGCTGAAACAGAGTTACACACCAATCATCTCTGAAACACACTTCACACACTCCACTTCACAGCAACACACACACACACTTTACTTTGGGATTTTATGGTGTTAAGTGTGTGTCAGTGGTTCCAGCGTTTCCATGGGAACAGGAAATCCTCTCCTCATTTTTATATGTGTGTGTGTGTGTGTGTGTGTGTACGTGTGTGTGTGTGTGTGTGTGTGTGTGTACGTGTGTGTGTGTGTGTGTGTGTGTGTGTGTACGTGTGTGTGTGTGCAACATTTTTGACGATGTTGTGCAGAAACATGCAGCGGTTTGATTACACTCCTCCGCCCTCGTTCCTTTTTTTTAACTCCTTCATTTGTGCCTTCACTTGTTTGAATATGTCTATATTTATCATACACGTCCACACACACACACACACACACACACACACACACACACACGTACACACACACACACGTACACACACACATACACACACACACACACACACACACACACACGTGTACACACACACACGCACACACACACACACACACACGTACACACACACACACGTACACACACACATACACACACACACACACACACACACACACACACACACACACACGTACACACACACACACACACACACACACACACACACGTACACACACACACACACACACACACACACACACACGTACACACGTACACACTTGCACTCACAGTCTCCCTAATTGAGGGCAGGCATTTCAGTGCTGCTGTCGATCGTGTGTGTGTGTGTGTGTGTGTGTGTGTGTGTGTGTGTGTGTGTAGCGCTCAGCTGGGCAGAGAGAATCTGAGAGAGAGAGAGAGAGAGAGAGAGAGAGAGAGAGAGAGAGAGAGAGAGACAGAGACGGAGAGAGAGAGACAGAGAGAGAGAGAGAGAGAGAGAGAGTAGTGTGTGGTGTGTTTTAGTGGAGATGCAGCTCGACTCTCATCAGTGATACTGAGGTAAGAACTCACTCCTCTGTTTCTCTGCTAAACTGGTTCTGTCAGGAGCGTTGGAACAAACACTGTGTGTGTGTGTGTGTACTTGTGTGTGTACGTGTGTGTACGTGTGTGTGTGTGTGTACGTGTGTGTGTACGTGTGTGAGGATGCAACAGTACAGCTGAGAGCATTCATAATGGATTCTATGCTCTGAATAAGGGGTGATCTGAGTGTGTGTGTGTGTGTGTGTGTGTGTGTGTGTGTGTGTGTGCTTTCTGACCCACTTACTGTGTAGCATATTGCAGTGCTGCAGTGTAACTCAGTGTGATTCCTAATGTTTTGGTGTTTTACATGGGAATTTTAAGACTTGTAAACCTACAGAAATTATTCCTGTGATGTGTTCCAATCTGAAGATAGTCCCCTAGGTAGGTAGGATGTTTAGGCAGCATTAGCACCCTCCTGAGATCAAGCCTGTTCCATTCAGGACCGTATTAAATAAGTCTTTCCCAGCACACAAATCTGTCATTCACTCTTTGTGCTCATTTCCATTGCTGAGAGAGTGACACTAGGACTGAGTACCGGTACTAAATTTGGTTCTCCTTCTTGCAGGGTACAAAGAGACCCAAACAGGCTCATGTGGGTGGAGCTAAAACTAGAGCATACAGTTGATTGGTCAGTTGTAATCATCACAGAATCGTCACAAGTTGTACGTGTGTGATCACTTCGGTCACGTTCCAAATCGTTCTCTAGTGTACTGTATAGTGTGTCGTAATAGTACCAAATAGTGGTGTGCTACTTGGAACGGCACAACAAAGGAGGGATCAAGACGTGTGTGTGTGTGTGTGTGTGTGTGTGTGTGTGTGTGTGTGTGTGTGTGTGTGTGCAGTGTGTGTGAACTTTGTGAAAAAGAAGAAGGATGGACAGAAGGGTGACTGGAGGAAGAGGAGGGCTGAAGAAGAGCACACACATCGTCCCCTGCTTCTTGTTTGTGGAGGTGAGTCTAATCCCACAGATCTCTCTCTCTCTCTTTCTCTCTCTCTCTTTCTCTCTTTCTCTCTCTCTCTCTCTGTCTCTCTCTCTCCGTCTCTCTCTCTCTCTCTCTGTCTCTCTCTCTCTCTCTCTCTGTCTCTCTCTCTCTCTCTCTCTCTCTCTCTCTCTCTTCATAAAGTGCACTATTTAAGCTCCCCTCTGCTCCACTGTGGTCAGTGTTTGATTTTCTCTGATGAGACTGTGAAATTGTGAACTTGGCTGTGTTCCAATCTCA
This sequence comes from Cranoglanis bouderius, assembly GCA_023630585.1. Taxonomy (NCBI): domain Eukaryota; kingdom Metazoa; phylum Chordata; class Actinopteri; order Siluriformes; family Cranoglanididae; genus Cranoglanis; species Cranoglanis bouderius. The sequence continues at coordinate 325,850 of CM042560.1, forward strand.
CATCTGCACATTTGAGCCCTAGATAGGGGAGAGAGTGCGCACTACTGAGGCCCTGCTCCCGCGGTTCAGTCACTTGTTTTGGTGCATATAATGTCAACACCGTCTGACCATCAGATCTGACCATCAGAGTGCAGACCTCAGCAGCAGTGTGGTGTAAAATGCGTTTATTAGAAATAAAGAACGGCCTATTAAAGATATAAAATTTCTCACTGTGTCTGTATTTGAAATTACAAACATTATCAGTGTGAGTGGATTAAAGGAAGTTTACAGTTTAATTACAGACTAAGCTGCAGTACTGAGATTAACCAGCAGAGGGCAGCACTACTCCAGTCACAGACTGTACACTTATTATCATATTCCTCACTTCATTAAAATTACAGGCTTTGAACTATAACTCTGTACGCGCGCGCGTGTGTGTGTGCGTGTGTGTGTGTGTGTGTGTGTGTGTGTGTGTGTGTTTATATAATGCCATGATTCATGTCACACTCTGAAAAAAAGGTTAAATCTAGAACCTGAAAGCGTTCATAAGCTTGTATATTAATGGGGGCCATTAAAGGTTCAACAACAGTCAGTTTCTCTTTCAGGAAAGTTTCCAAGGAGAACCTCTTTAGAAAGATAGACCCAACCAACCCCAAAGAACCCCCTGAGGAACCTGCCCATCCATCCATCTGCCTATCCATCCATCTATCCATCCACCTGTATATCCATCCATCTGTCCATCCATCCATCCGTCCATCCATCCAGCTGTCTATCCATCCATCTATCCATTCATCCACCTGTCTATCCATCCTATCTGTCTTTCCATCTAAACCACCTGAACTGAAACCCATAAATTAGTTAATTTCTATTTTTTTGCTTCCCTCATTTCTCTCTCTCTCTTTCTAAAAGTGTTTGACTTTCATTTTGACTTTGTTACCATCTGCTCTGTGTGTGTGTGTGTGTGTGTGTGTGTGTGTGTGTGTGTGTGTGTGTGTGTGTGTGTGTGTGTGTGTGTGTAAAACTATGCTAAACAGAAAAGCAGGTCACAAAGAGATGACAGCAGGTAGAGATCAGCTCTCGCTCTCTCTCTCTCTCTCTCTCTCTCTCTCTCTCTCTCTCTCTCTCTCTCTAACACACTTCTCTGTTGCTCTTTAACAGCCTTGTCTTCCTCACTCTCTGTTTTATCCCTCCATCACTCTGATCCTGTGTGTGTGTGTGTGTGTGTGTGTGTGTGTGTGTGTGTGTGTGTGTGTGTGTGTGCAGTTGGTCATCATGTCAGCTGTGGTGTTGTTGGCGTATTATTTTGAGTACACTGACACGTTCCCTGTTCACCTGCGAGGCTTCTTCTGCTTCGACCGGACCTTCTCTCGCCCGTACCTCGGTCCCGAGGAGTCCAGTCGAGCTCCGCCCGCACTCGTCTACTCACTCGTCACTGCCATTCCCACCATCACGGTGAGACCAACTGTATATATTTTTCATTGGTGTGCAAACAAAAATAAAAATCATTATAACCTTTTATTAGCATTTAAATAAGGAGTAGTTTATATTGGTCTGAAACCAGCAGTGGATCTGGACTGTGTTACCTGTGTGTTTTTTGTTCACTAGTTAATACTTTAGCTAACACTTAGCATCAGATATTAGCTTGCTAAATAAATTCTCACACTGAGCTACATCCTAGTTATAGTATTTAGGACGCAGCCCATGTTGCACTTATGGCTGTTTAACGTGTTCCCTGCGTGTTTCCTCCTGCAGATCCTGATCGGTGAGTTGGCGGCATTTTTCTCGAAGCCTGAGTCTCCTCACGAGAAAACCATCGTCACTGCAGACTGCTGTTATTTCAGCCCCATGCTGCGCCGCATCGTCCGATTCCTGGGTAAAAAAAACCAAACACGCTGCATCTACATATTAATGAGACGACATTATCCATCCTTCTGATTGGTGTGTACTCCTTCCCTCCCTTCTTCCCTTCCATCCATCCATTCAGGCATTTACTCCTTTGGCCTCTTTGTCACCACCATCTTCGCCAACGCGGGTCAGGTGGTGACAGGCAATCAAACGCCTCACTTCCTGTCCGTGTGTCGTCCGAACTACACAGCGCTGGGCTGCCGGTCTCCGCTGCAGTACATCAGTGAGAGGAGGGCGTGTCGCGGGAATCCCTCCATCATCAACTCCGCCCGCAAGTCCTTCCCTTCAAAAGATGCTGCTCTGAGCACCTACTGTGCCGTGTACACCGCCGTGAGACATTACCCACAATGCACCACTACGTATACTGTAACAATACACACCTACCACACCTTATTAGAGCAGTGGTCACCAACCCTGTTCCTGGAGATCTACCTTCCTGCAGGTTTCATCTCCAACCAAATTCTAACACACCTGTTTTAGTTGATCAAGAAATTCTTAAGGCAATGATTAGATGGTCTTTTGGGCACCATTATGGTTGGAGCTAAAGTGTTCAGGAAGGTCGTGCTCCAGGAACAGGGTTGGTGAACACTGCACTAGAGTATGCCAACAATGTTAGAAGGATATCACTTTGAAACTGCCCTGAAAGGAACTCGGAGGTAACTGCCGTACTCACACCACTTGGAGGGGCAATCCTAGGGAACCATGATGGATGGGTGGAGGTGTCTTGCTCTCCATGCTGTGCTGAGATGGCTGCCACGTACACTTTTATGGTAGATGGCGATTTGTCTGGAATCTCTGGAGAAAGGCCAAAATCCCAGACAACGATGTACTTATTGTTATAACGATGCATTATCAAGTTTTCAATTCCACTGGGCCAGACTCACAGATGTAGGTGACCAGATGTCCTGCAGAGGAGGAAAGGCGAATAACAAGCTGTGAGTCCAGTCAGTGGCAAGAGCATTCTGCCCCAGTGAGCTGTCTGACTCCTCCAGGAAGAACCACAACATGCGCTTCACTAAACCTCTCCCAGATCTGGGCTACCAGCTCTAGGTGCAGACTCGTCTACCCTTGAAGTGTGTTCTGTCTTGACAATACCTTCACCACACCATTGCACAGCCCCACCTGATGAACTGCTCTAGTGAGTATGGCCAGTCGAGGGTGGACCCACCTGAGGAGATTCTGCACAAGGTGGACAGAAACTTCCTGCCACCCAAATTGTTAATGTAGCTGTTTAGGCTTAATTGCTTGGACCAGATTCAACTTTACATGCTGCTTAATGTGAAGTGAAGAGAAATGACTTAGAGCAGGTGAATCACCAGCACTGAGGTAAAAACAAATAATCTCAGGTCCTGGGACATACAGGAACAGGTGAGTTACTGGCTAAATGCATGGTAGTAATGCTAAAGAGGGAAAACGGACCCTGTAAGGCCCATAATATAAGTAAAGCACAAACATCATCGTATCGCTCCACATCATGGACATGTACAGATATGAGAAGACAATGGATCATATGGCGATACAAGATGGTATTCAGGTGTTTCCCTCTGTGTGTAATTTTTTTCCACAGATGTACATCACCTTGGCATGTAAGACTAAAGGTACGCGTTTAGCCACACCCACTCTGAGCCTCGCTGTCATCTCATTGGCTGTCATGGTGGGTGTGGTCAGAGTGGCCGAGTACCGGAACCATTGGTCTGATGTTCTGGCAGGTTTCGTCACAGGGGGTGCTATTGCAATGTTTCTGGTGAGGAAATAGCTCAGCTGCTTTCACTGTAGTGTTTTAATGATTAACTATAGATCAGCGTATTGTTAGAAACGTGGATAAGCCGTGTTTCTCCTCTGCTCTCTCTCTGCAGGTGGCGTGTGTCATTAATAATTTTCAGCAGAAGTTGCCCCCTGCACCTCTACCTGTCCTACCCCCTCCACCTCCACCTCCACCTCCACCTCCACCTCCATCTGAATTGACCCCCATCACCATGCCCAGTGTAGAGAGTCCACTCGAAAAGTTAAGTGACCTTCAGGTAAGGGGGGTGTAGTGTGGGTGGGGCTGAGTGTAGTGTGGGTGGGGCTGAGTGTAGTGTGGGTGGGGGTGAGTGTAGTGTGTGGGGGGTGAGTGTAGTGCCGATGAGGGTGAGTGTATTGTTGGGAGTTACTAGTGTGGGTGGGGTTGAGTGTTGTGTGGGAGGGGCTGAGTGTAGTCTGGGAGGGGCTGAGTGCAGTGTGAGTGGAGGTGAGTGTAGTGTGGGCGGAGGTGAGTGTAGTGTGGGTGGAGGTGAGTGTAGTGTGGGCGGAGGTGAGTGTAGTGTGGGCGGGGCTGAGTGTTGTGTGGGAGGGGCTGAGTGTAGTCTGGGAGGGGCTGAGTTTAGTGTGAGTGGAGGTGAGTGTAGTGTGGGCGGAGGTGAGTGTAGTGTGGGTGGAGGTGAGTGTAGTGTGGGCAGAGGTGAGTGTAATGTGGGCGGAGGTGTGTGTAGTGTGGGCGGGGCTGAGTGTAGTTTGGGTGGAGCTGAATGAAGTGCTATTGTAATTTTAATAGAAATGTAAAAGGCATGAAATGTGATAAATCATATTAACAGATACACTAACACCTCACTCCGCCCCCTCCTGCCCCGTCCCGCCCTCTTTTGTCCCGCCCATTTTAAAGTCACATGATCATTGAAGTCAGCTGATATTTTAGCTGTTTCCTGTCGTCCTGCTGAACTAATTTTTCTTCCTGCTCTTCGATATTTCAAATATTTTGAAAGATAAATGATTTAAACGTTATAACATCTGTCTCTCTCTCTCTGCCTGTCTCACTCTCTGTGTCTCTCTGTCTCTCTCTCTCTCTGTGTCTCTCTGTCTCTCTCTCTCTCTGTGTCTCTCTGTCTCTCTCTCTCTCTGCCTATCTCACTCTCTGTATCTCTCTCTCTCTGTGTCTCTCTGTCTCTCTCTGTATCTCTCTCTCTTCCTATCTCACTCTCTGTATCTCTCTCTCTCTCTTTGTGTGTCTCTCTCTCTCTCTGCCTATCTCACTCTCTGTCTCTCTCTCTCTCTGTGTCTCTCTGTGTCTCTCTCTCTGTCTCTCTGTCTCTCTCTGTATCTCTCTGTGTCTCTCTCTCTCTCCCTATCTCACTCTCTGTATCTCTCTCTCTCTGTGTCTCTCTGTCTCTCTCTCTCTGTATCTCTCTGTCTCTCTCTCTCTCTCTCTGTCTCTCTCTCTCTCTCTGCCTGTCTCACTCTCTGTATCTCTCTCTCTCTCTGTGTCTCTCTGTGTCTCTCTCTCTCTGTCTCTCTCTCTCTCTCTCTCTCTCTCTGCCTATCTCACTCTCTCTATCTCTCTCTGTCTCTCTCTCTGTCTCTCTCTCTCTCTCTCTCTCTCTCTTTCTCTCTGCCTATCTCACTCTCTGTATCTCTCTCTCTGTGTGTCTCTCTGTCTCTCTCTCTCTCTCTCTCTCTCTCTCTCTCTCTTTCTCTCTCTCTCTGCCTGTCTCACTCTCTGTCTCACTCTCTGTGTCACTCTCTGTAGGTTTCAGGCTCTTCGCTCTCAGGTGTCACATGATGATCAGCGTTATTTACTCTCCGCCCCTCCTGATGTTCTCGTCCAATCCCGTCGCCCCCTTACCAGCGCAGTGTAAACCTCCACCCACCTATCACGCTACCTGTACATAGTCCCGCCCAATCCCCGCCTCCTCATATCATATTCATGCATATCATTAGTGATTACAACAGACACCCCTCCAACACGACTCCCCTTTAAAATCAGACAGTCAGTAGTGTACTATATCTCACAGAGTGGACACACTAGTGCACTAAAAGTGACCTAGGGCACTACAGAGTACAAGATTTGAGACGGCCCTCAATCTGAAATCATAGTGTTAGAATTAGAAATAAGTATCTTATTTACACTTATTAACTGCTTCACTCCTTAATATGGTGACAAAGTGGACTCAACCAATCACTGAATCATTACAAACAGGATTGTAACAGGGCGGAGCTGCTGTCAATCACTGTAGATATTTTTTAAATCCATTTAAAACATTTTTTTTATTTTTTTCTCCATGTTACATTTAATCCCTTGTTTTTATTCTTTTTCCTGTATATACATATTTATGTTTACTTCCATTACTGTGACCTTTGACCCCACTAAAAGTGAGTCTCTGTTTGTTACATCATCATAAGCTAAGCTGTTAAAAAGCTTTTATAGTTAATTAAAATCACAACTAATAAATTAACATTATTTTAATTGCAGCTAAAATTAATGAACATTAAACTAAGACTAATAAAGAAAACACATTTTTAGAAACTAAATAAAATGCATAAAAATGGAAATTACATTAAAAAAAAGAATTAATATAAGAATGATTAATTCATTGCTATTATTGTGTATTGAAATAGTATAAAATGTGTAAGAAATCATTTATTTTTTGTAGAGAATAAGCATTAATCATAAAAATAGTGTTCTAAAAATAGTTTTCTCGTATTCCTGTTACTGCTAATCATGAAATAAACCTGAACTAAAAAATGACTTTATATCAAATGTCAAGTAGAGAACTGCACTTATCATGATGTGTTATACTGTGGGTTATACTAAAAAAACTCAGGCCTGTAAATACACTCTGTGTATTAATGTTAAATTAAAAAATAAATAAATTACTACTTAAATTAAAACTAAAACACAAAAATATAGTGTATTAAAATGTGAACATGTAAACATGTATATTTTTATTTTATTTATTATAAAAGTAAAAATAAAACTGACTTTAAAAACCTGAAATAACAAGCGGAAGTAAATAAGTAATAAAGTGTAGATTAAAACTGCACAGCTGGGGTAACATCACAGTGCTGTTAGAGGCCAAAATAATAATAAATACAATATAATATATAGAATATAATATAGATTATAGATTAAAACAGACTAATGTAAAGAGTAAAGTCTGTAAAATATAAAACTGTAAAATCTGACACTGTTAGGAATTAAAACTCACTCCATCTTTATTTAACATTTAACACAGTGATACACGGCTTTGACGGGAATATAACTATATTTATATTAAAACCTCACAGCAGTTTTTTTTTTAATTGTGTGTTTATATTGTGTAATGTAGGTCCTTCACACCACTAATTGTTCGTTCGTATATTATATTTTAATATTGTTCATTTTTTAATATCCCACTGCGATGTGCCACATGTGGAAATTCCGCATTTCATTATTGTGTTCAGTTTACATGGTGTTAATATTTTTATGTCGATGGTGTATGATGTAGCTACAGTCTATGTTTTTGTAAATAAAATAAATAAATTCTACACAATGCTTTGGTGGTTTTATATCAATACTACTACTACTATTAATAATAATAATAATAATAATAATAATAATAGTAATAATGCCCCCTAGTGGCCTCCTCGCCCAACATCAATGCCTGACCTGCACAAATCTCCACAGCTACACCCCAAAATTTAGTGGAAAGCCTTCCCGGAAGAGTGGAGCTTATTATAACAGCTAAGGAGGAATAAATCTGGAATGGGATGTTTAACATGTACATATGGGTGTGATGGTCAGGGGTGCACATACTTTTGGCCGTGCACTAGACTAGACGTGTTTGTGATGCAGTGTGTGAGTAATGAGAGTGAAAACGTTATTGTACTCTCTGTTAATGCAGCAGAAACATGACTGAACACCGCTGACATTTCACAGTAACACAGCTCCAAAAACAGCCATGCACACGCACCAGACCACGCCCCCTCAACAAGGAACTTAATTTCCACAGAAGTCATTTCAGATAAACTCATGTATTGTTTTTGTTTTCGGACACTGACCTGCCGCAGAGCATCGTTCTGTTCCAGTGACAGGTTTCTAAACGTGAGCGAGTGAAGTTCCTCACGCATTCATGTCAATGATTTAGCTGAAATTTTTCATTTTATTTCCCCTCTCTGGTCTGAGTAGTGACCTGATGATGTGGATTCATGGTTTAAAGAGAAGGTAGATGATGAGTTTATGAATGTTTATAGACGATTAGACACAGAAGTGTGTGTTTATTCTATAGCGTCAGATTCTATGGCTGAAGTTAAAAGTGTTAATGTGAAATATCACGACAAAATAAAACGTAACCGCTCCAGATTCTTATTTATTAATGAATCATGTTTAAATATTAAAAGGTAACCGTCACCATTCAGTCACATTAGTGTCTCATCTACAGCTTTATCAGGAACCGGATCTTTATAATCACCGAAGTGCCGATGAACTTATTAAAAACAGCAGAAAGCAGGACGTTTCAGACGAGGGTTCATTAGCAATGCGCAGATCCATTAAAAATCGTCTAGTTGTGTCGTAGGTGTTAACTAAATGTTTTAGTCTAGTTGGTAACCATAGCGACGTCATCACTTCTTAACATTTACAACTTTCACTCATTTGAACTTATAATTTACTGCTGTATTTACAATGGAAATAAATATTTTTAAATAAAATATCATGTGATTGTTACACACTCGGTGTCCTTCACATCAGACTCTCTACATCCGTATAGGTTTGCTAACTAGCGTTATAACTAGCCGACTTGCTAAACGTCTGTCTGCTCATTATAGTGGATAAAGTGATGAGTAGCTGTTTTACTAGATATCTGGCATGATAAATCACCAAGTGGTTAATAATAATAATGTAATAATAATAATGTAATAATAATAATGTAATAATAATAATGTAATAATAATAAAGTAATAATAATAATGTAATAACTAGCTGGATGTCTAACTGGTTAGTGAGTAAAATAGTGCAGACAGACAAAAGCTGTGTGTATTTTATTGATCATGTTCACATTATAAACAGCTTCATCTGCCATTTTGAAAAAGAAAACCGTGTCAGGACGAGTGGAGAAGTGGACGAGGGAGAAGTGGATGTGTTGAAGACAGGATTGGAACGCAGCCCTTAGCACAGATTAAACACACCCCCCCCCCCCCCCCTCGCTCTCCCTCTCTCTTTCTCTCTCTGTCTCACTCAGGTGTGTGATCATGTGTTGACACGCCTTTGGCATTTTATCTCTCTTTCATCTCGGAGATGGAGAAAGCTGACACCTCCAGAGAAGCCGAGTCTCTCCCCCTCCTCCCCCTCCTCCTCCTCCTCCTCCTCCTCCTCCTCCTCCTCCTCCTCCTCCTCCTCCTCTTCACTCACTCGTTTTCTCTGTGGGATTTTACCCTATAAGGAAACATACACAATAACTGTATTTTATTTCCTACTTCCTCCAATGAGCACCCCTCACTAGAAAATAAATGTGATGAGGTAGCAGCACAGTGCAGGTGACTGTGTTGAATCACACTGATTTATATAATAATACATGTTTAAATATAAGTGCACAGCTCTGTAAATATTCTCATGTATTAGATCATTTAATAAAGAAATACAGCAGCGACGCCTCTCACTTTATTTAATGTTATTTTATTTAGTTTTATTTTATAGTGAGCTAGTTATCTGACTTCGAAGCAGCAGTGTGTAATGTTTAGCGCCCTCTGCTGCCGGCGTTGTGTACACACTGACCACTTCATTCTGTCTGCTGAAACTTATACTTCACCTTATACCCTTTTAAGGTAAAGAGGCGGATCTGTTACTGCAGGGGGTGGGACTAATTCCGGGCCAGAAAAAAGTGCAATTAAGAAACTAGTGACATCTACGGCACTTTATATGGCAAAATTTCAATTCACTGTTTTTCTTTTAAATCAGGATTATTGTAGTTATATTAAACATCTGACAACATTATAAACTGCTCCATTAGAGTCTTATTTATGGGCAATTAGGCAGCTAGTGATTTAATTTTTAGCTAATTGACTCCAGTGACAGTGTTGTGATGCTAGCTCGCTTTACTGAACATTTATTCTAGAAGTATAGAATAAAAGTGTTGGAGTCAATTCGGTTAAAAATCCGCTACACTTCAGTGTGGAAAGTCACTGCAGGACTACAGGTACAGACATATCACTGCATTCCTCACACACACACACACACACACACACACACACACACACACACACACACACACACACACACACACCCTGTCTCTTCACACTTTCTCTGAGCTGATAGTGATCAGTGATCGCAAAATCCCAAAAAGTAAATACATAAGTACAGACAGCTTTATATATAATAGTTTAAATGAACTCTACACACACACACACACACACACACACACACACACACACACACACACACATACACACACACACACACACACACACACACACACATACACACACACACACACACACACACACACACACATACACACACACACACACACACACACACACACACACACACACACACACACATACACACACACACACACACACACACACACATATACACACACACACACACACACACACACACACACACACATACACACACACACACACACACACACATACATACACACACATACACACATACACACACATACACACACACACACATACATACACACACACACACACACACACATACATACACACACACACACACACACATACATACACACACACACACATACACATACACATACACACACACACATATACATACACACACACACACACACACATACACACACATACACACACACACACACACAGTTAAATCTACAAAAACTCTGCAGAATGTTTAAAGTCTTTTTTATCGTGTAGTATTTGTATGGTGTAGTATTTGTATGGTGTAGTATTTGTATGGTGTAGTATTTGTATCGTGTAGTATTTGTATTGTGTAGTATTTGTATGGTGTAGTATTTGTATGGTGTAGTACTTGTATCGTGTAGTATTTGTATCGTGTAGTATTTGTATGGTGTAGTATTTGTATGGTGTAGTATTTGTATGGTGTAGTATTTGTATGGTGTAGTATTTGTATCGTGTAGTATTTGTATGGTGTAGTATTTGTATGGTGTAGTACTTGTATCGTGTAGTATTTGTATGGTGTAGTATTTGTATGGTGTAGTATTTGTATCGTGTAGTATTTGTATCGTGTAGTATTTGTATGGTGTAGTATTTGTATTGTGTAGTATTTGTATGGTGTAGTATTTGTATGGTGTAGTATTTGTATGGTGTAGTATTTGTATTGTGTGGTATTTGTATGGTGTAGTATTTGTATCGTGTAGTATTTGTATGGTGTAGTATTTGTATGGTGTAGTATTTGTATCGTGTAGTATATGTATGGTGTAGTATTTGTATGGTGTAGTATTTGTATGGTGTAGTATTTGTATGGTGTAGTATTTGTATCGTGTAGTATTTGTATCGTGTAGTATTTGTATCGTGTAGTATTTGTATCGTGTAGTATTTGTATGGTGTAGTATTTGTATCGTGTAGTATATGTATGGTGTAGTATTTGTATGGTGTAGTATTTGTATCGTGTAGTATTTGTATCGTGTAGTATTTGTATGGTGTAGTATTTGTATTGTGTAGTATTTGTATGGTGTAGTATTTGTATGGTGTAGTATTTGTATCGTGTAGTATTTGTATCGTGTAGTATTTGTATCGTGTAGTATTTGTATGGTGTAGTATTTGTATCGTGTAGTATTTGTATCGTGTAGTATTTGTATTGTGTAGTATTTGTATTGTGTAGTATTTGTATGGTGTAGTATTTGTATGGTGTGGCTTTTGTATGGTGTAGTATTTGTATGGTGTAGTATTTGTATCGTGTAGTATTTGTATGGTGTAGTATTTGTATCGTGTAGTATTTGTATCGTGTAGTATTTGTATGGTGTAGTATTTGTATTGTGTAGTATTTGTACTGTGTAGTATTTGTATCGTGTAGTATTTGTATGGTGTAGTATTTGTATTGTGTAGTATTTGTATTGTGTAGTATTTGTATCGTGTAGTATTTGTACTGTGTAGTATTTGTATCGTGTAGTATTTGTATGGTGTAGTATTTGTATTGTGTAGTATTTGTATTGTGTAGTATTTGTATTGTGTAGTATTTGTATTGTGTAGTATTTGTATTGTGTATGAGTGAAATTCACTGCTTTAACATTTGCAGAATCTCTGGATATAATTGCATGTAAAAAACATTTTCTCCTAAACTGTAGTCACAAAAATGTCAAAACTCAAAAACTAATGTATATTTTACTGTTTTTGTTCACCACATTATTTATGTAAAGCTTTGAGCACCTTTGATATAGACTTTAAGCTCCGCCCACTTCACGATCACGGATCACATATCGGTCAGATTATTATATATATATGTCATTATTACAGGACAATTTCCTTAAGAATCCTGATAAACAACATTAAATGGAGAAATTTGCTGAACCACATTTTATTTTTCAAATAAAAAACTTGTTTTTTAAACAGTTCAGATTAAAAATAAATAAATCTCTAGATGAACTGGATTTTTTTACACACATTCCTGTCCCCAATTAGGCAAAAAAATAAGATTAACTGTAGTGAGGCTTATTTGTGATATTTATTGTTCGCCTGTGAACAATGTGTTTGTTTGTTTTTTTGTAGAATGATGGTCATTATTTTAGAACGTTTTCCAGAATTATTTCAGTTGGACTCTATATAGCAGTTTAACACAAATCTGAGCTCATTAACACGTAGTTTAAATCCAACAGCCAATCAGATTGATTGATTTGTATTCGGACGCCAGTGGAGATTGTGAGTGGGCGTGGTCGGATGTTATTAAGCTCCGCCCATGAGTTGTGAGGAGAGAGAAGTGAGGGAAGAGGAACTGGAGTGAGCTGAATTGTTCTGAAGTGTTCGGTTCTGCTCATTTTGTGGTGTTTAAATTCATTTCTATCACTTTGGATAGAAGAGAAGCTTCACACACACACTGAGGTGAGTTTGTTTGTTTATTTATTTTTATTTAAACACACACACACACACACACACACACACACACCACATCTTTTTCCCTTTGTGGTTAAATCTCAATGTTAGATCGTTTTCATGTCTTATAATTTATAAGCAGCGGTGTGTCTCGTGTTAAATGTGTTATTATATTAAATTAATTCTATTAAAACACAAGTCGCTTTGTACCTGCACGCGCGCGCACACACACACACACACACACACACCTGAGCTTAATGATTAGTGCACGCGCTCGCAGTTTCACCGTTTAATTGCACGCACGGGGATGTTAATGTCTTTAACTTGTTTAATCCGAATTTAAAGCCTCAGGTTTACTCCGTACTGTCGTTTGGAGCTGATTCACTGCTGTGTGTGTGTGTGTGTGTGTGTGTGCGCGCGCGCGCAGTTACATGGGTTTAGGCTGAGACATGGCACAGTTTGTGTAGTTTATGTTAATCAGGTGACGTCACTGCGTTCGATGCAACATTAATAATGATGATGTTTATTCATAAGCAGTGTTGGTTAGTATAACGGTGTAAAATACAGATGAAGTTGTGTAATCTGAATAAACACGGTGTATTAAAGAGAAGTGTTAATGCATTACAGTGCATTAGAGTCTAAACGCTGATCTGCAAGCAGTTATAATAAAAACTGCAATAAATTCATTAATAATGACATTCAGAGGTGTTTTTTTTTCTTGTTTTTCAGTTTACAGTTTTTCTAAACACATTTGCATATATGTATAATGTGTGTGAGTAAATGTTCATGTTCATAAGCAGTTGACAGTTTTCGTTTAGCTCAGGACTGATCACAGATGTGTTTAAAAGCTGATTTAAAGTTCCTCTGAGTCAGACAGGGTAGAGAGGACACACCCCGACATTCAGCTCCCTCAGGATACACATTTAATACACACACACACACACACACACACACACACACACACACACACCTCTCTGAACACAGCCGTCCCTTAAAGTCACACTTTTCATCTGTCACTCAGTAAACGTTTATCAGCAGCAGTTTAACTCTTTCGTTTACAGAAGTCGTCTCGAGGAGACTTGAGCGTGTGGGCTGTGTCCTAAACCTCTCCCTGCTCCCTATGCTGGAGACTCATGCGCACTCTGTAGTGCACTAACGCAACTCCCACGTCCAGTTCTGCAGGGTTCTGGAGGTTAGGACTGTTACAGAAATGAACCTGATGCTCGTGTCTTACGTGTGAACTCGTTAACTTTTATTCAGAAGTTTCAGGATTTCAGAAACTAACGTTTTGTGATTAAATTAATTTACATAATGATGTCACTTCCTGTTCAGATCGTTTCCATAAAAAATTTAACGTACATTGAAAGTTCAGCTAAACTCGCTGAAAGTAAAATGTTTACTGTATGCTAACCTTAGCTTGCACATTTTGATGGCTAAGCAACTCATAGACCGTTAGCCAAGATGGCAGAATGTAATATTTTTAAAATGCTAATCTAAGCATGCTAACCTTACTAGCATAACGGCCGGTTAAGATAATCTGACTCGATGATGATTCCTGGTGTGTTTTGAGAGTAACGTGCTAATCCTGGCATGCTAGTGTAGATGGGTAATTTGTGAGCACTTGTGATTTAGCCAAATTAGCTAGTCATAAATGAGCATGATTGGTTCTTGTGTTTTTAATTATTTTACTACATGCTAACCATTCCATCCTAAATACTGCGTCTGCAACGAAGCTAATTCACAGGAAATTTTAAAACTTGCACTCGCACACGGTTATGTGCACATTATTACCCTTCACATGAGCGCAATCGTGTGTGTGTGTGTGTGTGTGTGTGTGTGTGTGTGTGTGTGTGTGTGTGTGTGTGTGTATTGTAATAATGTCACCACATCCGTTTAAATGCCATGAAGCAACTTCCTGTTTGTCCTTTACATTCTTATTTTTCAGTACAGTTTTGTCCCAAATGCTAATTCATCTTGTTGCTCTGTCACAATCATGCGCGCGCGCGCGCACACACACACACACACACACACACACACACACTGTTCTAGCGAATTACCCATAATGCACTATGGTTTACACAGATGAGTGTGTAATGAACTTTAAAGTTAAAGCTCAGTTATTTGGAACACATTGTGTGTCAAAATGTGTAATCTTATATTCTAACCGCTAATTAGCCTGTTAGCTAATAAGCTGTTGGCTAGCAACTCTTGCACAACATCATCTCAAACCACACGATCTTTTAAAGTTTCCTGAAGAGAGTGAGTGATGGAACGAAGTGGAAGGATAAAAAGGATATTTTCTGTTACACTCTAGTATTTGGGACACGACCGTTGTGTTTAGTGTGAACTTCCTGAACACACACATTTCCTGGGGAATGTTTATAATCACCATTTTATGTATAGTGTGTGTGTGTGTGTGTGTGTGTGTGTGTGTGTGTGTGTCCATGTCCTGGGTGTGGTGTACAATTAGTTTTTTTTTTTTTTTTTCCCTTTATGCCTGGACTTGCCCAGGAATTTTCCACCTGGAAGTAAATAGTTTTAGGTCTGGCTCCTAATCTCTGGTGTGCATTTAAGACACAGCCTTTAGATTAGATGTAGCAAGTGTTAAGGCTGGGATTGGGGGGAAATGTAGGGACATGATGGGAATGTGTGGAATTTGGCTAACCCTTAAACCCTTTGGGGCTGTGTCCCAAATCACATGTTGTACAGTGTACATGTCAGTAGTGTATGGTTTGATGGTGACCTTCATTCAAAAACCACGTGTGTGTTAGAATAAGACTGAGTGATCCCTGACTGTGTGATTTTTTTATTTATTTATTTATTTTTTGTCCTCGTGTCTCCAGCCATCATGTCTGACGCAGAGCGCTACCTGTATGGAGACCGCAGTGCCGTCACCGACCCCCTGGCTCAGGCCGACTGGGCCTCCAAAAAGCTGGTCTGGGTTCCGTCGGAGAAACTGGGCTTCGAGTCGGGCTCGCTTAAAGAGGAGAAGGGGGACGAGTGCACCGTGGAGCTCACCGAGTCCGGGAAGAAGATCAAAGTGAACAAAGACGACATCCAGAAGATGAACCCGCCCAAATTCAACAAGGTGGAGGACATGGCTGAGCTCACCTGCCTGAACGAGGCGTCGGTTCTCCACAACCTCAAAGAGAGATACTACTCCGGCCTCATCTACGTAAATACGCCTTTGATCTCTTACACGTTCACGACATGCAGAGGACATGCACCTGTGCCTGTTTTCAAGTGTCAATGATGAACTTTTGAAAGGAAAAATTGTGATAGTGTGTGTGTGTGTGTGTGTGTGTGTGTGTGTGTGTAGACGTACTCGGGGCTGTTCTGTGTGGTCATTAACCCGTATAAACACCTGCCCATCTACTCCGAGGAGATCGTCGACATGTACAAAGGAAAGAAAAGACATGAGATGCCTCCACACATCTACGCCATTACAGACACTGCGTACCGGAGCATGATGCAGGGTAACACACACACACACACACACACACACACACACACACACACACACACACTGTGCAGGTTTCCCCTGAACAGTAAACAGCTGCTGGTGTGTAGCAGGACTCCGGTGACACCAGGGGTTTCGGGTCAGCGTCAGTTTGTTGCCATGACGATGTTTTATTTTATTTACAGCATATTTAGCAGATGTATTTTATCCACATCTACTTTCAGAAGTGTTTTATATCCCCGTGCTGATACAGACAGGTGTTTGCTCGTGTTTTCCTACACAAGTTCATCTCTCTTATTTGTCTCTCCATCCTGCAGATCGTGAGGATCAGTCCATCCTGTGCACGTGAGCATCGTTCAACAATTAAAACTTTTCTGTATAATAATTTGATGTTACTTGATGATGTGGACGTTTTGTTGCGTCTCGAGCCGTCCGATCTTATCACACTTTTATGTTTTATATATTTACGCTTTATTTAATCAGATCGGTGCTGAGATCGAACACATTTTGTGCCTTTTTGTTGTTGTCCCCCCCCCCCCCACATCCCCCCCCCCTCTCAGAGGTGAATCCGGAGCAGGAAAAACGGAAAACACAAAGAAAGTGATTCAGTATTTGGCGTACGTCGCCTCCTCCACTAAAATCAAAAAAGACCCAGTGAGTCTCGTTCTGTTTTTCTTCCTTTTCTTTCATTTCTGCTCCTGAGACGAGTGAGATTTCAGTGATGTGATGTTGTATCTACTGTGAGAAATTAAATTAAGATCAGTGTTTTTACTCGGGCACTAGCACACGGACACATAAAAATGAGAATCGTTTTATCGTGTTGTGATTAATCTTCATCAGGATGTGTAGTACACTGTGGGTCAGTGCAGCTCCCAGTAAATACTGAGACAACGTTAGTGCTTATTCATTTTTTTCCCTTTTATTCTGTGTTCATTATGTTTTGTTTTGTTTTTCTTTTTCTTTTTCCTCTCCAGAGCAGCAGCAGTTTGTCACATGTAAGTTCCCTCTATTCTTCTCATTCACGTTTTTGTCCCTCCATCCTTTTAGATGCTTTGTTCCAGTAACGATTGTTCTGTGTTTGTCCACTAGGGGGAGCTGGAGAAGCAGCTGCTGCAAGCCAACCCCATCCTGGAGGCGTTCGGTAACGCCAAGACGGTGAAAAACGACAACTCGTCACGCTTCGTAAGAGTCGCACAACGGTGTTGTTCTCAATAACTGTCCAGAATTGATCACTGTTTATTATTAGTGTGATGTTTGTATTAATAAAATTAGCGTAATGGATGAATGGATATAAAATTGAACAAATCAACAGGTTGAATATCATCTTCCGGGATTAGTCGAGTTCGGTCACGGTGCGTTATCGGATTACGTGTGAGACTGCGATTATACATATTCACATAAAACGTAAATAAATCATTCCTTACAAGTACCCATGATTTAAAAATGATTGTCTACAGTATAATGATTTATTGAATAAATGATTGGCACAGAGCTTACAAACAAAATGAGTCTAATTTATTACGTTCACTATTTATACACTATACATTAAAATTATATACAGCAGTAAAATATTAACTTTAAACCTGTTTTAGACTCTGAGGATCACTGAGGACGTTGTTCCTGATTTGGAGTGTGATGGGGAAGTGACCTGTGTGTGTGTGTGTGTGTGTTTTATAATCTAATCTAAGTTTATAACATTTCCCTCTACAGGGGAAGTTCATCAGGATTAACTTTGATGTGAACGGCTACATCGTCGGCGCGAACATCGAGACCTGTATCCTAGCTACAGATTTATTTTACATTAACAGCACAAATGTGGAGATGTTCTCTGTCTCTGTCTCTCTCTCTCTCTCTCTCTCTCTCTCTCTCTCTCTCTCTCTGTCTGTGCGTCTCCTTGACGAGTGAATCAGACCTGTTGGAGAAGTCTCGTGCTATCAGACAGGCTAAAGAAGAGCGCACCTTCCACATATTCTACTACCTGCTGTCAGGAGCTGGAGACAAACAGCGCTGTAACTGTTTTCTATATAATAAGTCTTTTGTTTTTAAGCCTAGATCAGACCCACATTGGGGTGTTTGTGCTCCAGTTGGGCTCTTTTTAAGGTCACTTGTCTACCCTAGATTAGACCCTATTAGTCAGTTTGCACACATGATGTTATGAACGTTAATATGCTGCTTTTTTTTTTTTGTCCTTAATTTGATTCTAAGAAGAGAATTCTCATGCCTTAGATCAGACCATCATTAGTCTGTTTGGGCAGGCTAGATCAGACCCTTTTTCATCCATCTGTGGAGCCAAAATTTGACCCTCCGTATCCCTTGAGCCTTGTCTCAGGTCAAACCCTCTCTAGGCTGTTTGTATGCACTACAACTTTCTTTGCCCTAGATTGGACTTTCCGTAGGACATGTTTGTGCCCTAGATCAGTCCTTTTCTGCAGCTTAGTTCAGACCCACATTAGGCCATTTGAGTTCTCCATTTGGACCCATTTTAAGCCTTAGATTGGACCCTATAGTCTTTGTGTATTCAAAGATTATACCCACTGTAGGCCATTTTTGCGCCATAGATTGGACCCTGATTAGACTAGGTTGAGCACTTGTCAGGCCATTTTGCACTCCTGTTGAATTATTTTCAGGAATTTTCTATGCTCTAGATCAGACTTTTAATCTCTGGCCCACTGTGATTGTGTACTTTTTCAGTCCCTGTTTTTCCAAAGGTGAACTTTATAAATCTGAGTGTGTGTGTTTTTGCGTTTTGTTCCCCCTCAAGCCGAGTTGTGCCTGGAGGATTTTGGGAAATATCGCTTCCTGTCCAATGGGAAGGTGACGATTCCAGGACAGCAGGACAGAGATCTTTACAGCGAGACCATGGACGCCTTCAGGATCATGAGCATCCCTGAGGATGAACAGACAGGTGAGACACACACACACACACTCATACACACACACACACACACACACACACACACACACACACACACACTCATATGTCCAAGATATAATTTTATTGTAAACATGGGTGTGGCGATAAGGACTGAGAGATGGATAGAAAGATGAACATCTGGATGCGAATATGACGCCATAGAGGGATGGATAGAGATGGATGTTCATGATAATTGTTGATGTTTTCAGTCTGAAATGTTCAAACAGCCTGTTTTATGTGTAAATGTGTCTCTCTCTCTCTCTCTCTCTCTCTCTCTCTCTCTCTCTCTCTCTCTCTCAGGTTTGCTGAAGGTGGTGTCTGCAGTTCTTCATTTGGGAAACATCATGTTTAAGAAGGAGCGTAACACTGATCAGGCCTCCATGCCGGATGACACGGGTAACACACTTCATCACCCAGACGCTGCAGTTCACGTGTAGTTTCAGCAGAAATCTAATTACTGATCCCACGTCTCCACTTTTTCTCTCAGCCGCACAGAAAGTGTGCCACCTGCTGGGCATAAACGTGACTGACTTTGTGCGTGCCATCCTCTTGCCGCGGATCAAAGTGGGCCGCGATTACGTGCAGAAAGCGCAGACGCAGGAACAGGCCGAGTTCGCGGTTGAAGCTTTAGCCAAAGCCATGTATGAAAGATTGTTCCGCTGGTTAGTGGCACGGATCAATAAAGCTCTGGACAAAACCAAACGCCAGGGAGCCTCGTTCATCGGCATCTTGGACATTGCCGGCTTCGAGATCTTTGAGGTAACCGCACGGCCCTGTACGGCAGTGTGTCGACTTATAACTCTTATTTTCATTCAAGACAAAATAAAACATCTTCCAACAGTGTGATGTCATTAGTTAAACCCACATAATTATATAACTTCAGATTTTGATGTAGGTATGTGTGTGTCTCTCTCTCTCTCTCTCTCTCTCTCTCTCTCTCTCTCTCTCTCTCTCTCCTGCAGTTAAACTCGTTTGAGCAGCTGTGTATTAATTACACTAATGAGAAGCTGCAGCAGCTCTTCAACCACACCATGTTCATCCTGGAGCAGGAGGAGTATCAGCGCGAGGGCATCGAGTGGAGCTTCATCGACTTCGGCCTCGACCTGCAGCCCTGCATCGACCTCATCGAGAGGCCCGTGAGTACAGCAAGAGAAATTTATTTTCATGGAAAACTGATGACCTGTTTGCCAACGAGGCTCCCATCGAATCCCTCGAGTTTGTAACTTTAGCTTTTCTAAGCGGATATTTTTGACCTCTCTTCTTCAGGCTGGTCCTCCAGGCATTCTGGCTCTGCTGGATGAGGAGTGCTGGTTCCCAAAAGCCACAGATAAGACGTTTGTGGATAAGCTGGTGCAGGAACAGGGGAACCATCCCAAATTCCAGAAACCAAAGAAGCTCAAAGATGATGCTGACTTCTGCGTCATCCACTACGCTGGCAAGGTAAAGATGCAGGGATTGGAAACGTTGGCTAGGTGAATGGATTGGTGAGTGGAATGGATGGATGGATCGGTTGGAGGGATAGAATGCGTTTGTTGGATGGATGGATGAATTTGGTGGGTTGGGTGATTGGGTGGGATGGAAGAACAAGATGGGTGAACAGACTGTTGGCGTGAATGGATAAGTGTTCGATGGTGGGTTGGATAATGGATCCCATGTGAGTCGATGGTACGTGTTGAGTGGATGGGTTAGATGATTCATCTCTCTCTCTCACTCAGGTGGATTATAAAGCAGTTGAGTGGCTGATGAAGAACATGGACCCTCTGAACGATAACGTAACGATGCTGCTCAATCAATCATCAGACAAATTTGTATCTGAACTCTGGAAAGATGGTAAGATTAAAAAAAGTATTTCCATCTCAATGTATTTCTGTAACGTGTCACTCTGTCTGAACATCTGTTCCATTTCTACATCCATTGAGTGAAGGAGCTCAGACCTCATGAGCACAGCTCACCCAGTTTCCTTCTCTTCCTCTCAGTGGACAGAATTGTGGGACTGGATAAAGTCGCAGGAATGGCGGAATCGGCACATGGGGCGTTTAAAACCCGTAAAGGGATGTTCAGAACGGTCGGACAGCTTTACAAAGAGCAGCTCGCCAATCTGATGACCACACTGAGGAACACCAACCCTAACTTCGTCCGCTGCATCATCCCCAACCATGAGAAGAAGGTACAAGCCAAACATGCATTTTAAAAAAAAAAAAAAGACCACCTAACTTGAGGAAGCTCTGCAGATCTGCTCTGTTCAGTGCTAATCTGTAACCTGCAGGCTGATGTCTCAGTGCTGTAGTTTGATCAATCCAAAGCCCTGAGAAGAAGCTTCAGTGTTTATTTAAAATAAATAAATAAATCTGATTATCATCTGAACTTCTCTCTCTTGCCCAGGCGGGTAAACTGGATGCTCATCTGGTTCTGGATCAGCTGAAGTGTAACGGTGTGTTGGAGGGAATCCGGATCTGCAGACAGGGCTTCCCCAACCGCATCATCTTCCAGGAGTTCAGACAGAGGTACACACACACACACACACACACACACACACACACACACACACTTAACAATTTACAGTGTGCTGTTATTTACTTTAGCTCTTTAACACCTTGTTTATATTGTTTGATGTTAACTGATTGTCCTTTCCCAAGGGTTTAATGATTAATAAGCGCCTAATTATATTATTTGTCTTGAAGTTCTGTTTAATTATTGTTATATTTTTATCGGCACGTGTTCAGAACCTGTTCCTTGACATTGTTTTAATCCTTATTTTCTTCAGATACGAGCTGCTCACTCCAAATACGATCCCTAAAGGCTTCATGGATGGCAAACAGGCCTGTGTGTTGATGGTAAGTTTAATTAAAAACATTAAGTGTGTGTGTGTGTGTGTGTGTGTGTGTGTGTGTTCCAGTGTTTTGGAAAGGGACGTTGGACAATCTTGAAGTGAACACTAACGTTAAGGCCAGAGTGAATTTATCAAAGTCGTAGATTTGAGATTTAGTTTGCTCTCCTTTCCTCAGATTAAAGCTCTGGAGTTGGACTCTAATCTGTACCGGATCGGACAAAGTAAAGTGTTTTTCCGTGCCGGAGTTCTGGCTCACCTGGAGGAGGAGCGCGACATCAAAATCACGGACGTCATCCTCAAGTTCCAGGCCTGGTGTCGCGGCTACGTCGCCCGCAGGTGAGACACGGGTTTATTTTATTTCTTTAATCTTACAGGAAAAAAAACTAATAATTAGGCTGTAGCTCCTTACTGTTAAATACTAAGGGCCATAATACTCTATTGTCCAGACAAATTAGTGTGTGTGTGTGTGTGTGTGTGTGTGTGTGTGTGTGTGTGTGTAGGGCCTTTGCTAAGCGTCAGCAGCAGCTCACGGCGATGCGAGTGATCCAGAGGAACTGTGCTGCTTATCTGAAGCTCAGGAACTGGCAGTGGTGGAGACTCTTCACTAAGGTCAGCTTTACCTCTACACACACCTGTACCTGTGTGTCGCTACTAGTGACCAGAAGGTCCCTGGACACTAATGGACCCTTTGTGAGATGTTAAGTACCTGAACCCTCCACAGTAAGAACCTAAGGGAGTGTGTGTGTGTGTGTGTGTGTGTGTGTGTGTGTGTATACAGGTGAAGCCTCTGCTCCAGGTGACCCGTCAGGAGGAGGAAATGCAGGCGAAAGAGGAGGAGCTGGAGAAAGTGAAGGAGAGACAGCAGCAGTTTGAGCTACAGTTACAGGAGTACGCAACCAAACAGCAGCAGGTAAAAAAAAAAAAAAACAAAGGTTTCTGGTTGTGTGAGGGAGAGAGATGGAGAGATGAAAACCTGTGACCTGTTCCTGTTGTTGTGGTTTGTTCCGTCACCGTGTTCCTCAGCTGAACGTGGAGAAGCAGGCTCTACAGGAGCAGCTGCAGGCGGAGACGGAGCTGTGTGCCGAGGCGGAGGAGATGAGATCTCGCCTGGCGGCTCGGCAGCAGGAACTGGAGGAGATCCTACACGACCTGGAGAACCGTGTGGAGGAGGAGGAGGAGCGTGTCACTCAGCTGCAGAGCGAGAGGAAGAAGATGCAACAGAACATCGCGGTGAGATGGAGATCAGGGGCTGGGAGACTTGGAGTGGGCGTGTGATGGTGTATATCGAGATTATTGATGCATCGTCACACCTTTACAGTGCGGTTTATTTATCTGAAGTTTGAAGAACACATTGCTGGAGAATTTTGAGGGAATAAGTCGTAATTCTGACCATAACCGTGCGTTTGGTGTGTTGTCAGGATTTGGAGCAGCAGCTGGATGAAGAGGAAGCAGCGCGGCAGAAACTGCAGCTGGAGAAAGTGACCACAGATGCCAAACTGAAGAAGCTGGAGGAGGACATCATGGTGCTGGATGACCAGAACGCCAAACTCAGCAAGGTTCTCTGAAATAACTATACAGGACATGCATGGATACTGAATGTGTTTTTAATAAATGTTAAACGTAAAGTACAAGGACTTAATGAACGAACACACACACACACACACACACACTCTGAGATGGGTACGGAGGTTTACAGCAGTTTCAGACCAACTTGTGCACTTTGCTGGTGTTTAAGATGGTCAGGAAAGCTGGTCTGCTTTTGTAGTGGTCAATAAAACATCACATCATTTAGCAATTAGTCTAAAAGTGTGTGTGTGTGTGTGTGTGTGTGTGTGTGTGTGTGTGTGTGTGTGTGTGTGTGTGTGTGTGTGTGTGTGTGTGTGTGTGTGTGTGTGTGTGTGTGTGTGTGTGTGTGTGTGTGTGTGTGTGTGTGTGTGCAGGAGAAGAAGCAGCTGGAGGATAGGATTTCGGAGTGCAGCTCTAACCTGGCTGAGGAGGAGGAGAAATCGAAGAGTTTACAGAAACTCAAAAACAAACACGAGGCCATGATCACAGACCTGGAGGGTGAGACCACTGACCTCTGATCTGTCTGATCTCACTTAACTGATGGAATAAAATCTGATTTACATCTCTCTCTCTCTCTCTCTCTGTGTGTGCAGAGCATCTTAAGAAGGAAGAAAAGACTCGACAGGAACTGGAGAAGAACCGAAGGAAGCTGGAGAGTGACTCCACCGAGCTCCACGATCACCTCGCTGATCTTCAGGCTCAGATCGCTGAACTTCGGGCACAGCTCGCCAAAAAAGAGGAGGAGCTACAGGCCGCACTGGCCAGGTGCAGTGACTCCTGATTGGCTGGTTTCACTCACACCTGGTTTAACTGTGCAGATTTATTTCACTCTTCCAGACTTTTAGTATTTATAGTCCTTTTTTTTTTTTTTTTTTTTTTTTTTTTTTTTTTTTTTTTTTTTTTTTTAATGAGCAGAAATGTCCTGCCCATGTAGTTTCATTCTTTACTCTGCTAGTTAGCTAAACGAGTCTCTTCCTGTTGTGTCCTCTGCGTCGCCCCCTACAGGGTGGAGCAGGAAACGTCCCTGAAAAACACGGCGCAGAAGAGAGTGAGGGAACTGGAGGCTCAGGTTACAGAACTTCAGGAGGATCTGGAACTGGAGAGAGCGGCGAGGAATAAAGCTGAAAAACAGAGACGGGATCTGAGCGAGGAACTGGAGGCACTGAAGAGCGAGCTAGAGGACACGCTGGACTCGACCGCCGCTCAGCAGGAGCTCAGGTACTGAGGTGCTGATCACAGCATCTTCATCAGGGCATGAATAAAGGGACGGGACTGTAAACGTCTCCAGCTGTGACGTTAGCGTAAAATAAACACTGTATAGGATTAAAGGTTTGTGGAAGTGATGCGGGGGGTGTGGTGTTCACACAGAGCTAAACGGGAATCGGAGGTGGCTCAGTTAAAGAAAACTCTGGAGGATGAAGCTCAGGGTCACGAGCAGCTCCTCACTGAAATGCGGCAAAAACACACGCAGGCTTTTGAAGAGCTTAATGAACAACTGGAACAGGCCAAGAGGGTAAAACACACACACACACACACACACACACACACACACACACAGAGTAAACAGAAAAGAAACAGCTTTTTCTTGGTCTGTTCTTTTTCTCCATCTATCGTCCGTCTGTCTGCATCTGTCTCTCTTTTTCTATGTCCCTCACTCTGTCTCTCTTTCTTCTTTTGTCTCTCTCTCCCCCTCCTTCTGTTTCTTTGTGTCCCTCTTTCTGTCTCTGTCCATTTCTTTGTGTCTGTCTATCTATATATCTCTCTGTCTGTCCTACAGAACAAGGCGTCCTTGGATAAAGCTAAACACGCCCTGGAGAGTGAGCGCAGTGAGCTGCAGATTGAGCTCCAGTCCGTCACTCAGAGTAAAAACGATTCTGAACATCGCAGGAAGAAAGCCGAAGCTCAGCTGCAGGAGCTCCAACTGAAACACGTCGAGAGCGAGAAACAGAAGAAGGAAATGGCCGACAAAATGAGCAAAATGCAGGTCGTTAACCTGACGATGACGTGTCAAATACACATGTTGTACTACAACTATAACCCCTCCAGCGTGTAGCTAACGCTCGGGGTGATGACTGTTAACTCTTCATCTGTGTTCAGTTGGAGTTGGAGGGTTTGAGCAGCGCTCTGTCTGAAGTGGAGAGTAAATCAATCAAAGCTACTAAAGAATGCTCATCTGTGGAGTCACAACTACAGGATACACAGGTAACACACACACACTATATTAGTGTGATACACTGGAATAATTAAACCTGAAATAGACAGTTTAACATTATTCGAAGTCATATTTTATTAAATATTTGATGAAGCTGAGTAATAAGTCTTATATTTTTGTGGTCCTGTGATTGTGATGGACTGAACAGTGAAATGCTGGAGCTCATCATCCTGGCATCAGAAAATAAGATTTAGCAGATAATTTTTTGGGGTTTATTTTCAGGGTTTGCTGCAGGAGGAGACGCGCCAGAAACTGGCTCTGGGCACACGGCTGCGTCAGCTGGAGGACGAACAGAACCGACTGAAGGAGCTTCTGGAGGAGGAAGAGGAGGGAAAGAGGAGTGTAGAGAAACAGCTTCACACCTCTCAGACACAGGTGACGTTTCAGTCCTGACTATAATCACCCTGCCCTTTAACCCCCATGCCCTGACCTTTAACCCCACATCCTGACCCATGTGCCACCATTTTTTGACCCCGCCCACCCTTTAACTTGTGTCCCCGTCTTCCCCTCACCGTGTTTATTTTTCCTCCTTAGTTATCGGAGCTGAGGAAGAAAATAGAACAGGAAGCAGCGAATCTGGAGACTTCAGAAGAAGGGAAGAGGAAGCTGCAGAGAGAGATGGAGAACTTGAGTCGGTGTCTGGAAGAGAAGTCCTCTGCTTTTGACAAGCTGGAGAAGACGAAGGTGCGGCTGCAGCAGGAGCTTGACGACATGGTGGTGGGTCAGGATCACCTGCGGCAGATCGTCCAGGAGCTCGAGAGGAAGCAGAAGAAATTCGACCAGGTACGGAACATTTCTTTTTCTTTATCAGTTGAATGTCACGGTGATGTTTCCTCTGTCTGATCAGCCAAGTGTGTTCAGATACTTAAACCCGTTTCTGCCGTGTGTGTGTGTGTGTGTGTGTGTGTGTGTAGATGCTAGCTGAGGAGAAGAGTATTTCGGCACGTTACGGTGAGGAGCGAGACCGGGCGGAGGCCGAGGCTCGTGAGAAGGAGACGAAGACTCTGACTCTGGCTCGGGAACTGGAGGCTCTACAGCAGCAGCGTAACGAACTGGAACGAGCCAATAAACTCCTCAAGACTGAGATGGAGGACCTCGTGTCTTCTAAAGACGACGTCGGCAAGAGTGTACGTACAACGCATTATAATGTTACACCATTTTATTATCTTATTTCTAATGTATAGCGTGTGTGTGTGTTCAGGTCCATGAGCTGGAGCGTGCTAAGCGAGCGATGGAGCAGCAGTTGGAAGAGATGAAGCTGCAGGTGGAGGAAATGGAGGACGAGCTGCAGCTGACTGAAGATGCTAAGCTGCGCTTGGAGGTGAACCTGCAGGCCCTGAAGGCCCAGTTCGAGCGAGACCTGCAGGGACGAGACGAGCTCGGAGAGGAGAAGAGGAAACAGCTGACTAAACAGGTGAGGAGACGACGGGATACCCATCTGCCTGTTCCCACGAGTCACTGGACTGTGGCTCAGATTCCCGGCCCACATGCTGAAGTGTCCTTGGGCAAGATGCTGAACCCTGAGTTGCTCCTGGTGGCCTGATCGTGTCTTGCATGGTGTGTGTGAGAGAAGGTGTGACTGAGAAACTGTGTAAGGCACTTTGTAGAACCGCTAATGTTAAAAGGTGCTCTATAAGTGCAGACCATTCCTCTGTCTGATCCAGTGAGTGTTTATGAAAGTCCGATATGTGGTGCTTGTGCTGTCTGAGAATGCAGCCTTTAATTTGGGGGGTGTGTAGGTGCGTGAGATGGAGGCGGAGCTAGAGGATGAGAGGAAGCAGAAAGCTCTGGCTATAGCAGCAAAGAAGAAGCTGGAGCTCGACCTGTCTGAGCTGGAGGCTCAAATCGACCAGGCCATTAAAGCTCGAGATGAAGCACTGAGACAGCTGAAGAAACTACAGGTAAAACACACACACACACACACACACACACACACACACACACACATTCTCACGGTCTGATCACCAAAGGGCTGGTGTGGCTACAAAATACTCATGTCTTATTATATCGTGTGTGTTTAGGCTCAGGTAAAGGATCAGCTGCGGGATGTGGATGAACTCAGAGCGGCGAGAGACGCAGCACTGAACAGCGCCAAAGAGAACGAACGCAAACTGAAGAGTCTGGAGGCTGAAAACATGCAGTTACATGAGGTCTGTCCGTCTCCCTCCCTGTCTACTTGTCATGTGTGATTTGGAATGCAGCCCCTGATGGGAGATAAATAGTCTGTGTCTCTCTGTAGGATCTGTCTGCAGCTGATCGCAGTAAGAAGCAGATTCAGCAGGAGAGAGATGAGATGCATGATGAAGTGACCAGCTGCAACTCCAAGATGTAAATCTGAGTCTTTAATCTCACTAAAGGGGAACAGTTTCTTTTCTTTTACATTTCATACTTGTACATATTACATATACGTTTTCTGTCCCTTTTATCTCTTTCATTGTCTTCTTTATTTCCATAAATTACACACTGTGTGTGTGTGTGTGTGTGTGTGTGTGTGTGTGTGTGTGTGTGTGTGTGTGTGTGTGTGTGTGTGTGTGTGTGTGTGTGTGTGTGTGTGTAAGGTCTGCGTTGAATGATGAGAAGCGGAAGTTGGAGGCTCGTATCGCTCAGCTGGAGGAGGAGCTTGATGAGGAACAGAGCAACATCGAACTCGTTAATGACCGACTGAAGAAAGCAAACGCACAGGTACACACACACACACACACACACAACAAACGCACACAGGTCTGTTGGTCTGGGCTTTAATAAACCTGAAATCTATATTCAGATATCTCCATTTATTCTGGAATTGGACACTGCAGGTTTCCTGCATAGGCTTTTGTCGCAGGTGTGTGTAGTAGATGCTGCTGTTAGTCAAACTGTGTGTGTGTGTGTGTGTGTGTGTGTGTGTGTAGGTGGACACTCTGAGCACAGAGCTAGCAGGCGAGCGCAGCGTGGCTCAGAAGAGCGAGACGGCTCGACAGCAGCTGGAGAGACAGAATAAAGACCTGACGGCCAAAATGCAGGAGCTGGAAGGCTCGGTCAAATCCAAGTTCAAGTCCACTATCGCCGTCCTGGAGGCCAAAATCCTGCAGCTGGAGGAACAGCTGGAGCAGGAGGCCAAGTACAACTCACACACACACACACACACACACACACAGAGACAATTACATTGGAGGAGCATTAATATAATAGAACTGATATGACTGTTATGTTGCTGTGTGTGTGTGTGTGTGTGTGTGTGTGTGTGTGTGTGTCAGGGATAAACAGCAGAGTTCGAAGTTAGTGCGTCGTACGGAGAAGAGACTGAAGGAGGTTCTCATGCAGGTGGAGGAGGAGAGACGGAACAGTGAGCAGTTTAAAGACCAGGTGAGACGATGAAGACTGGTACATTATTAGTGATTCATTGATTATAATTAGAAATGAATCACACTTCTGTTCCTTTCTTTCTTCCTGAACATGAAATTAGTAAATACACAGCTTTATGCTGAACCTTGTGTTCCATATGTAATGTGTGTGTGTGTGTGTGTGTGTGTGTGTGTAGATGGAGAAGGCGAACTCGCGTATGAAGCAGCTGAAGCGTCAGTTGGAGGAGGCGGAGGAAGAAGCGACGCGCGCTAACGCCTTCCGCAGGAAGTTACAGAGAGAGCTGGAGGACGCCACAGAGGCCAGCGACGCCATGAACCGTGAAGTCAACACGCTGAAGAGCAAACTCAGGTGCTGACACACACTCAAAGCACAACGAGCTCTAAAATAATCCTGTGGTCAAGGAAAAATATTTAAAGGATTTTGTCTGTCTGTGAACACACTTGCAGGCGTGGTGGTGATTTCACCCTCAACGTGCGCCGTGTGACCCGTGGAGGCTTGGACAGCGAGGAGGACATGGACGTGACCAGTGAGACATCTGAGCCCACACCTGAGTAACAGCTGTAGCCGACAGCCAATCAGATCGCTTCAAACCAGGACAGCCTTTACTCCTCCTTTAATCCACGTTTTCATCAAGACAGTAACACTGAGTCAAAACGAGTTGCCAGATCAATCAAATATCCTATAATGTGCATAATTGAATTAAACTTTAAACAATTATGTCATAGTCCAGCTGTTTAGTGGCTTTAGGCTCTTTAAAATCACCAACACTGATGCAGAAAGTGTCTATTTTCCCACGTTTATCCACATTATTTTATTCATAGCACGTATTGTACTTTTTTCCTGCATTATCCGTGTGATATTACACACTCGCATCACGAGAATCACCTTTAACTTGCCATCACAGCATTGCACTTAGTTATTAAACTTATCTGGTGAACAGAGTTATTAAATATAACTAGAGAATAAAATTCTCACTATGATCAGATTGGGATTCATCCTGCATGTAAACAAGTTAGATTTGGATAAACTCCACATTTTAAAAAAAAAAAAAAAAACTATAAACTACACTGGGTTGAGGTACAGATGGTTGCCAGATTGTAAAACCCCTCCACATACATTGGTAATTTGTTTAGTTACACTGGGTTGCCAGATTAGCCTGACTCGCACTGTTCAATTTTTTATGCTAATGCTAAACACCTGTAGCACTATAGAGTAACACGCCATGCTTTGTTTGTGGTTATTAGCTTTAGTTTAATGTTGCTAAAACGCCACAAACGATTCGCAGAGGAGGCGTTCGATCCTCACTCCTGTCTCTGCTTTACATCCGAGGCTTATAACGATGTTTATGGGTGTTAATTATCGCTCTTTATTCATTATATTTCCCTCAATATTGGTTTTATTTCATCTCTCGACTCTATGGACATTTTACGCTCATTTCTCTTTCCATCGCTGAAGCCGGCTCCTGTAACTCCGTCCAGCTGGATGTCTGTCAGAATAATGATTTTCTCACTGCACTGTGATTTTTAACAGCACTTCTTTTGTACCTTTTGCAGCTTTTTGCATTTTTATATCACAACAAAAATGAATAAAGATACGACCAAACATGAAGTGTCTCGGTTGTCCTTTCTGAACTTGTTTTTTTTCGTTGAAATTGCATTTCTTTTGCTTTGTAACGTTCTATTTTCTTAATAGATTCCAATGAGAGAGGTTTTATTCCAGTACAATAGCTCAGAGGCATGTGATTAACTTCGTAATGATGATTTTATATTGCAGTTTTTTAGAAATGTGAAATTATGTAAGATTAAGTGTATAATTAAGGTACCTTAATGAAACTATGCCTATAAACTTGAATTGCTACAAATTATTCAAAGTTTATTTGCCATAATAAAAAGTGCCAGAAAACAATTAAATAAGCAAGTACTACTTTTCTCCCTTGTTACTAAATATTCTAAACTTAAGGTATGCTAATTTGCTTGTAAATTTAAAGTGCAGCTAGCAGAAATGAACTTTAAAACTTCATAACGCTTTTAAAAACCTCTACTCATCCTTATATATGGGACATTATAAATGTATGTGTATTATTAATCATAAATATTTTATATACACCATTTTAAATGTTTAAAAAACTTTTTGAACAAACAGTTTTTCACTTAACCGTCATCACTTCATGCTAACGCTGTGATTCAACGGTGTCACGAAAGACGCCATTAGACACGTGACCATCCTGCACCCCTTTCTGATTGGTGCTTTAAAGCGCGTGTCATGATTCCACGTTTTTAATCGGACTGTGTGTCTCGTGCTCCTGGCTGTGTATTAACTGTGTGTGTGTGTTTGCGGCGCTTTTCCACCAGGCGGCGCGCGCGTGTAAGATTTAAGACCGCCTCAGCTGGCAAAATCCGGCTGAAACCGGCTACAAACTGCAAGGACACGGAGAAAAGCGGTTGCGTGGTGCGCACGCGAAGTTTTGCGCATGCGCAATGCGGGTCTATTGCTTCACACGCACTTGAAAGTCAGACTACCGAATAGGGGAACTTTGATACAGGTAGCGTTTAAATTGATTTAAAAACTTTATACTTTCTGTTCATCGACCGGTTTTGGATTAGAGGAAGTAACCAGGGAGAAGAGTGAGTTTGTGTTCGACTGTAATTCTGTGTGAGTTTACCGGCGATAGCTGTTAGCGTTAGCTCCGTGAGTGTCACTAAACCGGCTTTAGTTCATACAGAGTGAGGAGTTTATTCCTGCTGTATTCTAACATTCATTTCTAATGCCAGATCCAGATGTTTATTTGAATTCTCTCTTT
The DNA here is from genome assembly GCA_023630585.1 of Cranoglanis bouderius. Classification (NCBI taxonomy): domain Eukaryota; kingdom Metazoa; phylum Chordata; class Actinopteri; order Siluriformes; family Cranoglanididae; genus Cranoglanis; species Cranoglanis bouderius. The sequence goes on from CM042560.1 coordinate 357,637, forward strand.
CTTTATGGAGACATAACGATATGTCCTGATTCCTGGATCTCCAGCCTCCAGCTGTGACATGATGCTCATCACCTGCTCACATCCTTCATCTTCACCTTCTTCATCACCTCCAGCTCTTAATCAGGTATAAACTCAGGTAAACTCAAATACAGGTGCATCTCAATAAATTAGAATGTCGTGAAAAAGTTCATTTATTTCAGTAATTCAACTCAAATTGTGAAACTCGTGTATTAAATAAATTCAATGCCACAGACTGAAGTAGTTTAAGTCTTTGGTTCTTTTAATTGTGATGATTTTGGCTCACATTTAACAAAAACCCACCAATTCACTATCTCAACAAATTAGAATATGGTGACATGCCAATCAGCTAATCAACTCAAAACACCTGCAAAGGTTTCCTGAGCCTTCAAAATGGTCTCTCAGTTTGGTTCACTAGGTAAGCCACAAACATTCACTGCCAAAGAAGCTGGCTGTTCACAGAGTGCTGTATCCAAGCATGTTAACAGAAAGTTGAGTGGAAGGAAAAAGTGTGGAAGAAAAAGATGCACAACCAACCGAGAGAACCGCAGCCTTATGAGGATTGTCAAGCAAAATCGATTCAAGAATTTGAGTGAACTTCACAAGGAATGGACTGAGGCTGGGGTCAAGGCATCAAGAGCTACCACACACAGACGTGTCAAGGAATTTGGCTACAGTTGTCGTATTCCTCTTGTTAAGCCACTCCTGAACCAAAGACAACGTCAGAGGCGTCTTACCTGGGCTAAGGAGAAGAAGAACTGGACTGTTGCCCAGTGGTCCAAAGTCCTCTTTTCAGATGAGAGCAAGTTTTGTATTTCATTTGGAAACCAAGGTCCTAGAGTCTGGAGGAAGGGTGGAGAAGCTCATAGCCCAAGTTGCTTGAAGTCCAGTGTTAAGTTTCCACAGTCTGTGATGATTTGGGGTGCAATGTCATCTGCTGGTGTTGGTCCATTGTGTTTTTTGAAAACCGAAGTCACTGCACCTGTTTACCAAGAAATTTTGGAGCACTTCATGCTTCCTTCTGCTGACCAGCTTTTTGAAGATGCTGATTTCATTTTCCAGCAGGATTTGGCACCTGCCCACACTGCCAAAAGCACCAAAAGTTGGTTAAATGACCATGGTGTTGGTGTGCTTGACTGGCCAGCAAACTCACCACACCTGAACCCCATAGAGAATCTATGGGGTATTGTCAAAAGGAAAATGAGAAACAAGAGACCAAAAAATGCAGATGAGCTGAAGGCCACTGTCAAAGAAACCTGGGCTTCCATACCACCTCAGCAGTGCCACAAACTGATCACCTCCATGCCACGCCGAATTGAGGCAGCAATTAAAGCAAAAGGAGCCCCTACCAAGTATTGAGTACATGTACAGTAAATGAACATACTTTCCAGAAGGCCAATAATTCACTAAAAATGTTTTTTTTAATTGGTCTTATGAAGTATTCTAATTTGTTGAGATAGTGAATTGGTGGGTTTTTGTTAAATGTGAGCAAAAATCATCACAATTAAAAGAACAAAGACTTAAACTACTTCAGTCTGTGTGCATTGAATTTATTTAATACACGAGTTTCACAATTTGAGTTGAATTACTGAAATAAATGAACTTTTCCACGACATTCTAATTTATTGAGATGCACCTGTATATTGCTGCCTGAAAACACTTTACACCCCCAACTAACACTCTTACACCCCCAACTCACACCCTACATCCCCGACTCACACTCCTACACCCCCGACTCACGCCCTTACACCCCCGACTCACGCCCTTACACCCCCGACTCACGCCCTTACACCCCCGACTCACGCCCTTACACCCCCGACTCACGCCCTTACACCCCCGACTCACGCCCTTACACCCCCGACTCACGCCTTACACCGTCATTATGGTTTATAAGTTGATTTTATGGAACCACCAGAGAAAAGACAACAGAATTTTTATCCCGGATCTCTTTGGATCGAAACCCTTAAAGTTACAGCTTCACCTCTGACTTTCACCAAGTATTGACATTGGAGACTCATTCCATAAATGTTAACAATATCATAGCTGCTGTTATAGAAAATTAATCAAAACCTTTTGACCAATCACAATGCAGAATCATATCATATTTCAACCATTATTAATAAAATTCACCAGTCAGACCAGTTCTCCTCCTGCTGCACACCTGCCTCAGGTGTGTGTAGTCAGTAATGTGTTCTTCCCCTGCAGAGAGTTCAGGATTATTCAGCACAAGGACCCAGTTAAAGGAGTGTGCGTTTGTCATGCTGCGTTATTCTGCCTAACTGGGAGGAACAACGAGTTTGTGTGTGTGTGTGTGTGTGTGTGTGTGTGTAGCATTTGGATGTTAAA
>CM042560.1:365000-375000 GCA_023630585.1 Cranoglanis bouderius
ATGGCACTTATGGGCCTTAAATCCTGAACCCACACATACACACGCACACACACACGCACACACACACGCACACGCACACACACACGCACGCACACACACACACACACATGCGCGCACACACACACACAAACACTCCCAGAAGAAACACTCTCTCAGTATTTAATGAAACACTCCTTGAGAAATCGACCCACAGCCAATAAGCTGACAGTCTGTTGATGTTATGCCTGATCACTGAACAAGCTCCGCCTTCATGCCCTACATCATAAAACAGGCTCCACCCACTATTGTGTCACTGAGATGACTCCGCCTCCACACTCAGTGTGCCTGCTGTCACTCCAGAAGCTCCACCCACTCTGTTTTTATTAATCGGAAGACTCCGCCCCCATAGGTTCATCCTAAATGACATAACGTCCATGACATAAAAGAGGCTCCACCCATACAGTTTTGTAAAATAAAACCGTAAAGTTTATTTAACCACTATATAAATCATATGCTGTCAAACTAACCATAATAAAGTATTTAATTTTTATTAATATGACAAATAATTGTTTTTATAATAAACTAGACCGATATCAATTTGACCAGTGTTATATGATTTATATCTGATCTACTTTCTGTTGATTTCTGACGGTTTCTTCACTTCGTTATTTATTTTTTTGAGGCTTTCTTTGTCAGAAATCATCGCCTTTACCTAGGTAATCATAATTAATTCTCAAATCATTTAAAAATTCCCCCCTTGTAAAATAAAATAAGGATTTTTACATAAATAGTAAATTCTTATGTTCATCAGCTGAGAAATTTTTTTCAGTAGGTACAGGACCCACAAATGTGTTACTGAGACATGAAGACAGAGGAATATTTCCTGTTTTGGACAGACGTGTTGTGAAAACGTGTTGTCTGTTAAAACTCTGATTTGTCTTCAGGACATGATGGAAATATCCCATTTCCCATAATCCTTTGTGTTTCACATTGTGATGCTGCCTCTTTATTACAGATGCTCGGGTGTGTTTACGCTCTTTTAAAGACTTGGTGTAAATTTGGTCAAAATACTGGAGAGACTCAATTTTATATTATTATTATTAATGAATACTGGAATGCGTTGTGTGTGAGAAGAAGCTGAAAGCTGCTTTTCTGTTACAGTGTGTAAATTGTGTATAGTGTACAGTGTGTATATTTTGACTGGACATACGAGTTCACACACGTCGTATTTTGTGAATGCACTTTAAATCGGGAGGAGCCTCTGTACCAGAAGTGTGTCGTTAATCAGTTATACAACATGATGTGATATTTATTTACCATCTAACCTGCGTTCTCATTTGGGAGAAAAGTATCTGGGTCAGTTCTGTGCTGTGATTTTAACACTCCGTACACACTAACACAGAGTAACCTGTGTGTGTTTTCTCTCATATCTGTGCCAGACAAACTGGAGCTAGACTTCAGTCTCCTCTCATGATTGTTGTTCTTTAATATCTTCACTTTATCTTGCTGTTATTGCTGGTATTTACTGCTAACGCTGTGCCTCCCATTTTGTTTACATATGAATAAATTTGTCTTGTTTTCATACACAGCCTCATGTCTGATTTATTCTACCCACCATCAAGTGTGTAGAATGTTAACATTTTTATTTTACTTTTTACAAGCATGGTTTCTGTGCTTAGTTATCTAATACTGTTGTTGAGATTAAATGATATATTATTATAATAAACAATATTTTAATTAATTAACAAACTACTTAAGAACATTTAGCAGATTAATTACAATTAATATAGAAATTATATGTATAAATAAACGATAGTATATCGACCTGTGTCACAAATAGTATGTTTTTAATGTTTTGTAATTCATATCCTCCTGTACAATAGGGGGCAGTACCGCGAGCACGAACGAAACACCACCCCCTCCCAAACAATCTGATTGGTTCCGTCACATTATATATATGACGTCAGTTCCCGTACCGCCCTCTTTTTGCCGTGAGGTGAGGATCTCCATACGGCGTTGTCTCGTGGTGAGCTCGTTTTTTTTTTTTTTAGACTTTTAAGTTGATTTTAAAGCTGAATGGTCACGAGCGCTGACTATAAAACCGACATAAGGTGTTAAAGTAGTTGCTGACTGTAATCTGATGTTAGAAATTCGTTGTTTATAAAAGAAATTAACTTTACCTGGTTTCACTTGTAAAGGGTAGGCCTCACAGATACAGTCCTCGCGCGCACTGTTAGCCCGTTAGCTTGTAAATTACCTCAGGATGGTTTAAAAGGATTTTGTCATTGTTAACTGCCGGATAAACCGCGTGTTTCGTATGAAGTGAATCAGAAACGAATTTTAGACGTGGTAATAAATGTTTGTGTGGAAAAAATAAACACGGGATGCCGTATTTCCCTCCACGTTGTGTAGTGTGTAAATGATGGAAATCTGAATCCTTGACCTAACACTTTAATTATACAGCAATTTATTTGCGATTATATACTTATGGCAATATAATAAAAACTGACATACTCATTATCTGAGGTATATCACACGGTTAAACAAATATAAACTGCATTATAACTCCTTGAATTTGCCGATTTGAGAAATGTGTCGTTTGCGACCGAGTCGACTCTGAATCGATTCTTAAGTGATCGGTGGGATTCGACTCTAAATAATAATAATAATAATAATGCTTGTATTTACTTGCAGAGAGATGTAGCACATTGGTGTTTATTAACATATCTGATAAATACTATTTAAATAACTGAAACAGTTTTTAAAAAATAAAATTAAAATAGTAGATCTCCATTTGGAAGTCAGAAGAGTCAAACTTCATCACTAAGTTTATAATCTTAGGTTTTGATGACCTCCATTTTGAACACTAGTGTGTTCATACCTGGTGCTTAGGTCTTCCTGTAGGTGCACACTGTTAGAGCCCATCACCAACGTTGGTGCCTGGGTGTCGGAGGTGTGCTAAAGTGAACCGGCCGGGTTTTCGCTAACACCATGAGGACTTCCTGTCCCATGACTGGGGTTTGATAGTGACCTGAGCCACATTTAGTCACTAACCGTTAACTCTGTGGTAGTCAACTTTGATCTGGTCTCTAATTTACTAATTAATCTTTCTCTCCATTCTGGTCAGCTCTCCCACTAAACTCGTTACACAGGGAAAGTGGTCACGATGTCCGGAGGTCTGGATGTCCTTCAGATGAAGGAGGAGGATGTGCTGAAGTTCCTCGCTGCAGGAACCCATCTGGGTGGAACCAACCTGGACTTCCAGATGGAGCAGTACGTCTACAAGAGAAAAAGTGACGGTGAGCTGTGTTTCTGTGTCCCATCAGGATGATGTAAGTGCAGGGGTTTCCTTTATTGGTGTAATATACACAGGTTAGTTGATTATGGTTATTTAAGGAATCTCATGCGTAAGGGAAGAAATTTACTTCAGTGTCCATGAATTTAAAATTAAAGGTGTTAAGATCTAAGGCTTTATCTGGCAGTTTAGAGAAAAACGTCACTCTGAGATGGGTATTTGTTTGTGTGTTTTTCTTTAAGATGGTTTGTGTTTAACAGAAGGTGAAAAAAATGGACTCTGTGTTTTTGGTCAATTTGAACACAAAAATATGTACAATGTGTGTTTGTGTTGCAGGCATTTACATCATCAACCTGAAGAAAACTTGGGAAAAGCTGCTGCTGGCTGCTCGTGCCATCGTTGCCATCGAGAACCCCGCTGACGTTTGCGTCATTTCCTCCAGGAACACCGGCCAGGTAGATTACACACCTTGTGCTTGAAAGGAAGGGATGAGAGTATAGTGTTAAGTGTTGGGTGGTGCACACTGTTAGAGCCCATCACTAACGTTGGTGTCTGGGTGTCGGAGGTGTGCTAAATTGAACTGGCCGGGTTTTCGCTAACACCATGAGGACTTCCTGTCCCATGACTGGGGTTTGATAGTGACCTGAGCCACATGGTCTTAGAAATTAGGCTTAAATTGACTTCATACTGACTGAAAACATGTGCACTCTGAGCATGCTCCTGACATTCTGATTGGCTGCATCTTTCAGAGGGCGGTGCTTAAGTTTGCCTCTGCCACCGGTGCCACCACCTTCGCTGGGCGCTTCACGCCTGGTACATTCACCAATCAGATTCAGGCTGCCTTCAGGGAGCCCCGCCTCCTGATCGTGACGGATCCTCGTGCCGACCACCAGCCGCTGACTGAGGCTTCATACGTGAACATCCCCACCATCGCTCTGTGCAACACCGACTCTCCGCTCAGATACGTCGATATCGCCATCCCCTGCAACAACAAGGTGCGATACGACACGCCCTCAGACTGACATCATCACAGTCCTGCTGGGAAGGCCCAGTGTGTTGGTCGTGCTGTAATTAGTGTGTGTGTGTGTGTCTAGGGTCCTCACTCTGTGGGTCTGATGTGGTGGATGTTGGCCCGTGAGGTGTTGAGGATGCGTGGTACCATTTCCCGTGAGCATCCATGGGAGGTGATGCCTGATCTGTACTTCTACAGAGATCCTGAGGAGGTGAGTCATTTCTACACCTTTCAGTGCTTCAGGATATCTTTGATGTACGAGAAGCTTGATATTGTTGAGCATTCTGATACTGAGCTTCTTCAGATCCTCAGAGGCGTGTGTGTGAAATGTGGTGTTTATTTCTTTATCATCTCTCCTCTGTGCAGATTGAGAAGGAGGAGCAGGCTGCAGCAGAGAAGGCTGTAGGGAAGGAGGAGTTCCAGGGCGAGTGGTCTGCTCCCGTCGCTGATATCGCTCAGCTCGAAGTACCCGACTGGTCCGAGGGCGTGCAGGTCCCGTCAGTACCCATACAGCAGTTCCCCGCTGGCATTGAGGGTGAGAAACACACGCACAGTGTCACCATGTGGTCTGGCATGAGGATGTAATTCTGGCAGCAACTTTTTATTCAGTGTTTATTTATTTGATACAATTATTCCTTTTTGAGTAATCCGTTCTTTTTATTATTATTATTCTGTTACTATTATTTGGTCGTCCCCTTTTTCCATCCTTGTCTTTCATCTGTAACTTCCATGATTTTTTGTGTAATTTTCTTTGTCTTATTCCTTGTCATTATTCTTCAGATCTTTTTTTTTTCCTCTTTTCGCATCTTTTTCTTTGTTTTATTGTTTTTCATTTTTTCTTCTGCTGTCATTCCCCCCCCCCCCCCCCCCCATTTACTTATTTTTCCCCTCTCGTCCCCTTTCTTTTTCTGTCTTTTCTTTCCTTTTTTCTTGTAAGTTGTGAGCGAGAGATGTTTTTCACTTCTGCCGTTGTGTGATCACTTCAGAACCCACAGTCCCAGTAAAGCGTCCTTCATTTGTTCTCACGTTTGATCTTGTTCTGTTCTTCCCTCCAGCTGCTGCCGCCGCTGCTGCTGCCACGGCCAAACCCGGTCCCACCACTGAGGGTTACTCCGGTAGGGTTTTATTTCTCATCCTCACTGATCAGAATTTCTCCACACTGACTTTAACTCTAATGTGTGTGTGTGTTATTTCACAGAGGACTGGAGTGCGCAGCCTGCCACTGAGGATTGGAGCGCAGCCCCCACTGCTCAGGCTGGCGACTGGGGCGGCTCCACTGCAGAGTGGTCCTAAACACACACTCTTGAGCTTGTGTGGATGCTGAGCCAATAAACTTGATGGCTTGATTAAAGTGTTGTGATGTCATTTCTCATTAATTTACACTTCCTTAACATACATTATGTGTATTAGTGTGTAACAGTGGGAGGTTTGGAGGTTTTACTGACGGGATGTGTGTACAGATATCAAGGCTGACATCCAGTATTACATGAAGGTGCATAAAAGTTATATGTAGGAAAAGGTGTGGCGTTCTGTTACCAGCATATTTAAAGAAGACAAAAGTTTAGGGTTGGTTAATGGGATTTAATCCAAAGTGCAGTGCTGTGATGTCATCTGATCCTTAGGGGTGGGGCTTATTCCAATCCTTTGCTTTCAGTTAATATTTAAAGTGAATTTGATCTTAAATCTGTGCAACTTTAAATTCTCTTACCCATCATTTGTCTGAAAACTTTTTTGTTGTTTTTACCACTAAAAGTCTAAAATGCTATGAATTCACTGGTTATTATTTAGATAATCACTTCAGATACACACACATCCTTTTATTTATGAGGTTAAGCATAAAATTCATCGATAACTTGTTAGTTTTTCAGATTTCTCAGTACAGAATTGATTACTGTTTTTTGATATATGACTTTAAGTATACATTTCCCCTCTGCCATACAAATCTGTTAAATTTAGCCCATGGCAAAACTATAGTTATATTCCATCACCCCCAAACTGTTTATTTAAATTCTTTGTTGCTTATATTTTGGTGGTAGTAAGGTTCATGTTATTAGCACTATCTCATGGAACGCATTATATTTTTATAGAGTTTATCTGTAAATGTTTGTTTTTACCGCTTCAGTAAAGCTAAAATTTCCCTCAGGATCAAAACAGTATTTATCTGTTAGGTGTGTAAGGATGCACTGTGACACGATGCATCGTGATGCAAAAATGTGATGATGTGCATCATAGAAATCAGCGTTATACTAATTACGCATCTAAAGTTAAAATATATAGAGTGCATGCTGGGCCCGAGAGGTCTGGATCACGACGACTGACTCGTATTATACGTTTACACAACCACGTTATAACAATATGAGCTCTTCAGTAGCTTTCAAACAATGCCAGCCCCAGGCCTCTGTGTCATTTAGGCAGTGGTGAGTGTTGCAGGATATGTATGAGAGCAGTAGGACAGTGGTAAGGTGTGCGGTAGGTGTGACAGAGGAGTTCACGGTGAAGGTGGGACTGCATCAAGGATCGGCTCTGAGCCCCTTCTTGTTTGCGGTGGTGATGGACAGGCTGACAGATGAGGTCAGACAGGAATCTCCATGGACTATGATGTTTGCGGATGACATTGTGATCTGTAGTGAGAGCAGGGAGCAGATGGAGGAAACTCTAGAGAGATGGAGGTTTGCTCTGGAGAGAAGAGGAATGAAGGTTAGTCGCAGCAAGACAGAATACAGCTGTGGCCAAAAGTTTTGAGAATGACACAAATATTAATTTTTACAAAGTCTGCTGCTTCAGTTTTTATGATGGCAATTTGCATATACTCCAGAATGTTATGAAGAGTGATCAGATGAATTGCAATTAATTTCAAAGTCCCTCTTTGCCATGAAAATGAACTTAATCCCAAAAAAACATGTCCACTGCATTTCAGCCCTTGCACAAAAGGACCAGCTGACATCATGTCAGTGATTCTCACGTTAACACAGGTGAGAGTGTTAACGAGGACAAGGCTGGAGATCACTCTGTCATGCTGATTGAGTTAGAATAACAGACTGGAAGCTTTAAAAGGAGGGTGGTGCTTGAAATTATTGTTCTTCCTCTGTTAACTATGGTTACCTGCAAGGAAACACATGCAGCCATCATTGCTTTGCACAAAAAGGGATTCACAGGCAAGGATATTGCTGCTAGTAAGATTGCACCTAAATCAACCATTTATCGGATCATCAAGACCTTCAAGGAGAGAGGTTCAACTGTTGTGAAGAAGGCTTCAGGGAGCCAAGAAAGTCCAGCAAGCGCCAGGACCGTCTCCTAAAGTTGATTCAGCTGCGGGATCGGGGCACCACCAGTGCAGAGCTTGCTCAGGAATGGCAGCAGGCAGGTGTGAGTGCGTCTGCACGCACAGTAAGGCGAAGACTTTTGGAGGATGGCCTGGTGTCAAGAAGGGCAGCAAAGAAGCCACTTCTCTCCAGGAAAAACATCAGGGACAGACTGCTATTCTGCAAAAAGTACAGGGATTGGACTGCTGAGGACTGGGGTAATGTCATTTTCTCTGATGAATCCCCTTTCCGATTGTTTGGGGCATCTGGAAAAAAGCTTGTCCGGAGAAGAAAAGGTGAGCGCTACCATCAGTCCTGTGTCATGCCAACAGTAAAGCATCCTGAGACCACTCATGTGTGGGGTTGCTTCTCAGCCAAGGGAGTGGGCTCACTCACAATTTTGCCTAAGAACACAGCCATGAATAAAGAATGGTACAAAAACATCCTCAGAGAGCAACTTCTCCCAACCATCCAAGAACAGTTTGATGACGAACAATGCCTTTTCCAGCATGATGGGGCACCTTGCCACAAGGCAAAAGTGATAACGAAGTGGCTCGGGGAACAAAACATCGACATTTTGGGTCCATGGCCAGGAAACTCCCCAGACCTTAATCCCATTGAGAATTTGTGGTCAATCCTCAAGAGGCGGGTGGACAAACAAAAACCCACAAACTCTGACAAACTCCAAGCATTGATTATGCAAGAATGGGCTGCCATCAGTCAGGGTGTGGCCCAGAAGTTGATTGACAGCATGCCAGGGCGAATTGCAGAGGTCTTGAAAAAGAAGGGTCAACACTGCAAATATTGACTCTTTACATAAACTTCATGTAATTGTCAATAAAAGCCATTGACACTTATGAAATGCTTGTGATTATACTTCAGTAACAGTAACATCTGACAAAAAGATCTAAAAACACTGAAGCAGTAGACTTTGTGAAAATTAATATTTGTGTCATTCTCAAAACTTTTGGCCACGGCTGTATTAGTGTGTGTGTGTGTGTGTGTGTGTGAATGAGAGGGATCCAAGTGGAACAGTGAGGTTACAGCGAGAAGAGGTAAAGAAGGTGCAGGATTTTAAGTACTTAGGGTCAACAGTCCAGAGCAACGGGGAGTGTGGAAAAGAGGTGAAGAAGCGTGTGCAGGCAGGTTGGAATGGGTGGAGAAAAGTGTCAGGTCTGTTGTGTGATAAAAGAGTACCAGCAAGAATGAAAGGAAAGGTGTACAGGACAGTAGTGAGACCAGAGATGTTGTATGGTTTGGAGACAGTTGCACTGAGGAAAAGACAGGAGGAAGCAGAGCTGAAGACGTTGAGGTTCTCTCTGGGAGTGACGAGGATGGATAGGATCAGGAATGAGTACATCAGGGGGACAGCACATGTGAGATGTTTTGGAGACAAAGTTAGAGAGGCCAGGTTGAGATGGTTTGGACATGTTCAGAGGAGGGAGAGTGAATATATCGGTAAAAGGATGCTGAGGTTAGAGCTGCCAGGCAGGAGGCCGAGAGGAAGACCAAAGAGGAGGTTTATGGATGTAGTGAAGGAGGACATGAAGGTAGTCGGTCTGAGAGAAGAGGATGCAGGGGATAGGGCTAGATGGAGGCAGATGATTCGCTGTGGCGACTCCTGAAGGGAACAGCCGAAAGGAAAAGAAGTGACTTTGGAGCTCTATTTCCAGTTAAAATGGCTCCTCGGGTGCTGCTATGGAGCTCATTACATTACAGACGATCATTTTCACCGGGTCAAAGACTTTATTGATTCAGCAAAATTCCCAGGGGGAATTTATTTATTTATTTGTAAAATATGGAGAACTTGAAGAACATGTTTACTGTATCAAACCAAATCATTTTTATTTATTTTGTTTGATTCAGACAAAAATGCACATTGTTTTGCATTGTTTATGATTCAGGAATAAAAAAAGGTCTTTCCTTTCATTAAAATTCTGCTCAAAATATTGTGAGAATCGAATGACGGGAGTGTAAGGCTCCACCCTTACTTTATCTATTTTCTAGAAATGTGAGCTCACGAAAAAAAGGAGACTCACCCCAGATGGGACTCGAACCCACAATCCCTGGCTTAGGAGGCCAGTGCCTTATCCATTAGGCCACTGGGGCTTCACGTGCACTGTATCGGAATCTACTTCTTTTATACACAAATATATCGACACATAACACTGCGTATTTCTCTGGTCTGTTAATTATATTAATTATATCTGGATATAAATCCTTTTTTCTTGTTATTACACTCTGATAAAACTAAGCAAATGATTCGGAATTAAAATAATTAAAATATCTGCCGGAAATGGCGGTTGCCTGGCAACGAGGTGTTGTCGTAGCATGGCGACAAGGAATTAGCTTGCTAGCAGCTAGCGTAACTAGCCGAAAACTTTTTTATTAAACACCGTGTCAAAGAAATAA
>CM042560.1:382500-390000 GCA_023630585.1 Cranoglanis bouderius
GAGGTGTGAATTGATTCCATACTGTATGTCGACGTACTTCCTTCTGAAACAGGAAGTCAGAGTGACTGTCAACAGCCAGTAGGGTTTGAGACACACCACACACCCACCCAATCTAAACGATCCTGACAGCAGCTTAGCGAGCTAGCTAAACATGGAGAGCAGTGAAGAGTTTAACAGGACCCTTTTTTTCCAGCCGCGTATACGTTTCTACAGAGCGTTTAATTGGACAGTCACGAAGATTTGCACAGATACAAGGGGCTGTGTTTCAAATCGTTCACTGGACACTACACTTGTTCCCTGTACACTCTGTAGTGGACTGTCTGGTAACATGTTGAATCAAACGCTAACATTTTAAAACAGAAATGACACACACACACACACACACACCACAGCACCGACGTCTGCCGTAAACCTTTAGCTCCTTTGTGGTGTGACGCAGTTCTCACAGTTTGTTGCTTTGCTGGCTCCGCCCCTCAGATGGCTCCACCCCATTTCTCTACATAGCTCAGGTTGTGATGTTTGGGTGAAAAACATGTCCAGCATTCTTTATTTTATATCTCTGTGTCTATAATACAGCTCACTGTTTGGCCTTTAATGTCAGAGTGTGTGTTCAGAGAATTGATGATGAGATTTACATACTCAATTTACATATTCATGAGTCCTAAATTAGAATAAGTGTGTAACTGTGTGTGTGTGTCTGTGTGTGTGTGTGTGTGTGTGTGTCAGATGGGACAGTTTTACTACGCGGCGAAGGCATTTGACGTTCTGGAGCGTCTGGATCCGAATCCGGAGTACTGGGAGGGAAAGCGTGGAGCCTGTGTGGGAATCTTCCAGCTCATCCTGGCAGGACGAGAGCCGAGGTCTCACGCGTTATTACATCACACACATCACTGTGACATTTATCTCAGCTGAGCGTTAATATTCAAACCGAGAAATGTTATTGGTGTAAAAACTGGACTAGTTTCTGATAATTGATGACTGTGATTTATGTGATCAGAGCTGTTTTGAATATGAATTTTTAAAAAGTCTCTGATTATTTGTTATTTTATTTGTTCTCAGAGAGAGTCTGAAGGAGGTTTTGCCGATGTTACGCAGCACGGGGAATCCGCAGGTCGAGTACATCATCCGCATCATGAAGAAATGGGCCAAGGACAATCGAGTGGCTCTGTGACACGTCATTCATCAACGCCATCATTACTGAGTGGAGCATAAACTCATTATTCTCTCTAATCCTCATCATTTAACCTGTACAAAGTTTATTTTGTAACACACACACACACATATATATATATATATACATAAATGTTTTTGTGAATAAAAACTCGTTTTTAGTCATGTTGTGTCAGACAGAAGTGTGAAAGACTTTACAATTTACTTATAATGTAAATTAAAATACTATTTACATTTATGGCATTTCATCTCATTAATAAATACACCATATAAACTTCTGTTTATATTAAACTATTCTTTACAATTTTATACCAAAGAAAGAGGTTCATTCCGGCCTAATAACACTTTACATCTTTACAGAAGAAAAATACAATAAATGATACTTTTTTTTTGGATGTAAAATCCTCAGATTTCATTAGAATATTAAATATAAAATTGTAATAAAAACTACATACAAGAATGCAGACTTTGGTAATTCCTTAACTGTTAGTATTCCGTGATCAATCCCTTTTTTTTTCTTTTTGTAAAATATATATTTTTTATTTTTAGAGCTCGAGCTAATTATCCGTTAGATCAATCAGATACCGCCCTTTCATCCGGGTATTAAAGGATTTTTTTTTTTTTTCTTAAGCCAGTAAAAAACTTTGTTCCACAAAGTAAAACATAACGCGCTGTTCGATTAACAATACGTTAATAGTGACACGAATAAAACGTTGTAGGAATTAATTATTAAATTTTTAAAAAGTTGTAAAATAAGCTTATGGAATGAATGAGGGGAAGTCACTTCCGGCAACGGCGCGATGACGCAATCACGTCGGCACGTTTAAAAAACTTCAAAGAGGGGCGTTGTTTTGATTACGTGCTCTCGGCCACGATTGGACGCGCTGCTGTCACACTTCCGTGCCGATGCACTGAGCAGCCGTTCCGCACATGCGCAGTGACCTTTTCCGTGTTAAATTTATTTACTCTTCTCCAAAAATCCAAGATGGCTGCTGTTGTGAGTGGAGCGGTCCCCTCAGCGCAGTGCTAGCCACCGAACATGGACAAGCGGACAACATTAACGTGTAGCCAGCCATCTTTATTCACTTTAACCCACCCTTGAGGAGTGGGGAAGGATTATTTATAGGTGCAAAAGTTGTGGAATATCCGGTTGGAGTGTGTTTAGAGCGGGTCGTTTGGAAGTTGTGAGTGTGAGAGAGAGAGAGAGAGAGAGGTGAGGTGGCCCTGCTCCAAATGGCCGAACCCAGAAAAGTCTCCTTTGTCACTCTCTCGGCCTTCACCGCCGCCGTTCCTCCTCCTCCTCCTCCTCCTCCTCCTCCGGGATCTGAGGCCAGGAAACGGCGTTTGGACGCGGACACCGAGCCGAGCCGGGAGCCGGGGCTCGGAGCTCCTGAGGCGGATGGTTCGGGTAAAGCTCCGGGGCAAAGCGAGACCGTGCGGATAAACATCACCCTGCCGGAGAGCACCGAGCTGAGCTTTCCTGAATTCATCTACAGCGAACTGCTCCAGGTATATAAACACACACACACACACACACACACACACACACACACACAACATGTGCAAAATAACGTAAAGAACTTGTAGAAGATAAGTGGTGAGCCTACAGTATCTCACATCCACGTTAATCATCATCATCATCTTCATCATTTTAAAAATGTTCAGAAGTAATAAAGTTTACACTAATTGACTCGTTATAGACTCCTAAAGTCTGTTCTTCACTCATCTAAACTTCATTATTGTCTTTAATAAACAATAAAACCTGTCATTAAGTAATTTAACGCTTCTTTTTTTTTTAGACAGGTTAAAAAGCAACACATCTGTGATCTGAAACTTTCTTCTCTCTCATCCGGGTTATTTCTCACCCTGACGTGGTGATGTTTCTGTCGCACAAAACCGTCCAAGAAGTTTGGGTTCACGCACAGTGACGTCATCTAGGGGAGCTAGGGGGCGTGGTTTATGTGATTGACAAGCTGTCATTGTGCTGCTGATCTGCAGAGTGATGAGCAGTGAGAGGAGGGTTAGGGGACTGTATTTATTATTTATGGCGTATGTTCTGCTGTAATATCCGTGTAGTTGCAGCGGAGGTGTCTGACTCGGCTTGGTTTGTGTCCCTGGACGTGGTGTGTGTCCGCTTGAGTGAGCGCAATGATCCGTTAAACACGTTAACACTCTCATTAACACTACTGAAGTGTAAGAGTGTGTGTGTGTGTGTGTGTGTGTGTGTGTGTGTGTGTGTGTGTGTGTGTGTGTGTGTGTTACAGCACTGAAATGTGCACAGCAGGTTATTACGTTTCCTGAAAGTGATGAGACAGAATATCAGATAAATATCAGTTGTTCAGGAACATGTTCACGTCCACACACTGCTTTATTTATTTATTATCTGGTGTGTGATCTGGAGTCCGTTACTCTGCAATTAAGTGTTATTAAGCAGTAAAATAAGTGTGTTTATGCAAACGATACAAAAAAAGTAATTATAATAAAAAAAGTTTCTCACATACACACACACATATACACACACACACACACACACACACACACATATACACACACATATACACACACACTTTTTCCCTCTGCGTCTACACAAAAACGCAGTTTCTGGTCACTGAAAAACGAAGCTTTTCAGAAAGGGGGCGGAAATATAAACCTTTCACTGTTGCCATGCAGACGGCTAAATGTGCGTCTTCAGACATCTGGATGCATCTGGAGACGGAGTGTATGATTTATAATGAGGTGTGTGTTACGATTTCAGGCAAAGCTCCCGATCGGCCGACTGCTCTAACTCAAATTTTCAAATTAAAGAGTGTCGCGCTTTGATCTGTTACCATGGTTACAGTTGAGGGAACTTTTGTTTTTAGGCAGCTGGGAAATACAGACGTCAAGCGTGAAGTAGCTAACGACCGAAACTGTTGATTTAGTAAATAGTTTTTATAGACGGTGTAAAGACGCAGCGAGACTGGGACTCGGACGGAACCGGACGGAACCGGACGGAACATCAGCACTGATGTTTACTAATTAAAGTTTAACATTACACTCAGCATCAGCTAACACAGCTAACATGGGTTTTCAGAAATGTAAACGTTGCGTCACGACTCCTGAACACAGAGTTTATGGGACATGTAAAGGCTGTAGTTATAACCAGTTTATATCATTTCCCTGTGCAGGCTAAGAGGAATCCTCCCGCTGTCCCGCAGCCTCCTGACCTGTTTAACTACGAGCAGCGAGAGAAACAGGAAGTGGAAGCTCTGGCCAGGAAGTATGAGAATAAATATGTGAGTCCTGTAGATCATTTAATTCAAATTAAATTATTAAAATGTATAACGCGTTTACTTCACAGTGCCTCAGAATTTCACCAGGATTTTATTGGTATTATCTCAGACAGTTTGTTTGTTTATTTATTTTCTCCGCAGGGTTTGGGGTGCAGGGGGAAGCGTAAGGATCGGGTTCAGGATCTGATTGATATCGGGTTTGGTTATGACGAGAGCGACTCGTTCATCGACAACTCCGAGGCCGTGAGAGCTTTATTTAATCATTTATTTATATTTTATAAAATTAAAAGACAAACAAACACCCGTATGTGTGTTTATACATTAGTACTAATTTGCATTTCTCCAGTAAACACATCTTGCAGTGTGTTAGGTTTCGTTTCAGTTCCCGCATGTAGTTCACTGGTGTGTGTGTGTGTGTGTGTGTGTGTGTGTGTGTGTGTGTGTGTGTGTGTGTGTGTTTTACGTGTACAGTATGATGAACTGGTTCCTGCGTCTCTCACCACTAAACTGGGAGGGTTTTACATCAACACCGGCACGCTGCAGTTCCGCAACGCCTCCGAGTCTGAGAGCGACGATGTAGAGAGACGCAACAGCAGCAGGGTGAGAGACCACGCCCCCGAGACCACGCCCCCCAACTACGCCCACACTACTCAGCGCTGTTCTGTTGTGATGTGAACGTGTGACGTTTCTCTGCAGGGTGATGAAGATTCAGAGGTGAAGAAGAAGAGGAGGAGAGATGAAGAGGAGCTGGAGGAGAAGAAGATGAAGAATAACCGACTAACAAAGACAGGGTTTGAGTTTATTTCTGTTTATATCACATGAGGTGTGTTTGGGTAATAAATCCAGGTGGTGATGAGGCTGTAAAAAAGGACAGGAAAAGTTAGTTTTCGGGACGTTTTGGCAAAATCTGATAAATGATAAATATTTATATGTGTATTTATTTATTTATACAGAGACACGAGGAGACAGTAGCACAGTGTTTCACCTGGAGGACAGGTGCGCAGAGAGACAGACACCTACAGTCTTACAAAGTAAACCGACAGAGACAGGTGTCTAGATGGAGTCAGGACAGAGAGACAGACAGGGAGAGATGGGCAGGGAGACTGGATAGACAGCAAAGCTGATGGGATAGAGAGACAGACAGGCAGGGAGACAGGTGGGAGGATGGGACAGAAAGACAGGCAGGGAGACAGGTGAGGGGATTGGACAGGGAGACAGGTGGGTGGATTGGACAGAGAGACAGGCAGGGAGACAGGTGGGGGTATTGGACAGAGAGACAGCCAGGGAGACAGGTGGGAGGATGGGACAGAGAGACAGACAGGCAGGTAGACAGGTGGGAGTATGGGACAGAGTGACAGACAGGTGGGAGGATGGGACAGAGAGACAGACAGGGAAGCACAGAGACAGGTGGGAGGATGGGACAGAGTGACCGACAGGCAGGTAGACAGGTGGGAGGATGGGACAGAGAGAGACAGACAGGTAGGGAGACAGGTGGGAGGATGGGACAGAGAGACAGACAGGTGGGAGGATGGGACAGAGAGACAGACAGGTGGGAGGATGGGACAGAGAGACAGACAGGTAGGGAGACTGGTGGGAGGATGGGACAGAGAGACAGACAGGTAGGGAGACAGGTGGGAGGATGGGACAGAGAGACAGACAGGTAGGGAGACAGGTGGGAGGATGGGACAGAGAGACAGACAGGTAGGGAGACTGGTGGGAGGATGGGACAGAGAGACAGACAGGTAGGGAGACTGGTGGGAGGATGGGACAGAGAGACAGACAGGTAGGGAGACAGGTGGGAGGATGGGACAGAGAGACAGACAGGTAGGGAGACAGGTGGGAGGATGGGACAGAGAGACAGACAGGTAGGGAGACTGGTGGGAGGATGGGAAAGAGAGACAGACAGGTAGGGAGACAGGTGGGAGGATGGGACAGAGAGACAGACAGGTAGGGAGACAGGTGGGAGGATGGGACAGAGAGACAGACAGGTAGGGAGACTGGTGGGAGGATGGGACAGAGAGACAGACAGGTAGGGAGACTGGTGGGAGGATGGGACAGAGAGACAGACAGGTAGGGAGACTGGTGGGAGGATGGGACAGAGAGACAGACAGGTAGGGAGACTGGTGGGAGGATGGGACAGAGAGACAGACAGGTAGGGAGACTGGTGGGAGGATGGGACAGAGAGACAGACAGGTAGGGAGACAGGTGGGAGGATGGGACAGAGAGACAGACAGGTAGGGAGACAGGTGGGAGGATGGGACAGAGAGACAGACAGGTAGGGAGACAGGTGGGAGGATGGGACAGAGAGACAGACAGGTAGGGAGACAGGTGGGAGGATGGGACAGAGAGAGAGACAGGTAGGGAGACTGGTGGGAGGATGGGACAGAGAGACAGACAGGTAGGGAGACTGGTGGGAGGATGGGACAGAGAGACAGACAGGTAGGGAGACAGGTGGGAGGATGGGACAGAGAGACAGACAGGTAGGGAGACTGGTGGGAGGATGGGACAGAGAGACAGACAGGTAGGGAGACTGGTGGGAGGATGGGACAGAGAGACAGACTGGTGGGAGGATGGGACAGAGAGACAGACAGGTAGGGAGACTGGTGGGAGGATGGGACAGAGAGACAGACAGGTAGGGAGACTGGTGGGAGGATGGGACAGAGAGACAGATAGGGAAGCACAGAGACAGGCAGGGAGACAGGATGGTAGATAGAGACAAGTTAGGGAGGCAGAGAGACGGGTGAGAAAGACAGACAGGAAGGGAGAGAGAGACAAACGCAGTAAGACAGCTGCAGGAGTTTACATTTTGTTCTTAATAAACATCACAGAAAAAGAGGAAGTGAAACGGATCAGAGTCGTTTGTTTTTTTATTGTAAAGATTCTCCTTTTACATGTTAGATTTATTAACACGAACGTCCCAGGATTATTGAATGTAATTAAATGTAATTCAATGTAATTAAATGTAATGATGCAGTAGTGAAGAGTTCATTAGATTGAGTCAGTGAACATCACGTGTCCGTGTGATTATGTATTTCTGCAGCGTGTGTCGTCCGGAGAA
>CM042560.1:395000-397500 GCA_023630585.1 Cranoglanis bouderius
GGAACGGTGCCAGGTGTAAGCCCCGCCCCTTTCTCTACGCGCCCGCCCTCAGAGCTGATCTGCTTGTCTGATTCGCTGGATGAGGATCTGGCCACGAACTCTCTGGACTCCATCGCTCAGGCTCTGACTCTCCTCAACAATTCCACTAACGGTGTAAACCCAAACTCCGCCCCCAGCACCTCCTCCTCCTCTCCTGTTGTTGCAAAGCCCCACCCACACACAGCAAGCCCCACCCCTTCCCCACAGTCTTCCACGTCGAAAGATGTCTCTTCAGTGCAAAGACAGACAGCGACGCCTGCTAGTAGACCCAGCAATGCTAGCATGAACACTACGCCCGCTGCTAAGCTCCGCCCACCTCCGACGACCACACCTCTCCAGAAGCCGTTTGCTGCAATCGGGATAAAGTCCAGCCAAGCCACGCCTCCCGCGGCTCTGATAAAAAACCCATCGAACAAATTGTCTGACAGTGGCGCACAACAGCCGAGTTTGAACTCTGTAAACCCTAAAAGCTTTCAGCAGTTGAACACGCCCCCTTCACTGTCATCGCCCCTCCTCCAGAAAAAGGCCACGCCCACTAGACACCACCAGCAGAGGTTCATAACACCCATGCAAGCCACGATCACAAAGTCTTCCCAAAGTAGCAACTCTCCAATAATCAAGCTCACACACCGCCCTCCTGCTCAGACCACGCCTTCTGGCTCCACCCACCGCCCTCCTGCTCAGACCACGCCTTCTGGCTCTGCCCATCGCCTTCCTGCTCAGACCACACCTTCTGGCTCTGCCCACCGCCCTCCTGCTCAGACCACACCTTCTGGTTCCACCCACCGCCCTCCTTTTCAGACCACGGCTTCTGGCTCCACCCACCGCCCTCCTACCCAGACCACGCCTTCTGGCTCTGCCCACCGCCCTCCTGCCCAGACCACACCTTCTGGCTCTGCTCACCGCCCTCCTGTTCAGACCACATCTCCTGGTCCTACCCACCAGCCTCCTGGCTCCACCCACCGCTCTTCTGTTTCTACTCCCTCCCCTCCTAGCCCCGCCCCCCACCACCCTACTATTACCACTCCCTCTTCTGGTAATCGCCCTCCTGCCTCAAATCCTCAAAATCTTGGCCCCACTCACCGACCCCCTGCTCAGACACTTCCTCCTTCTGGCTCCACCCACCGCCCTTCGGTCTCGACTCCGCCCTCTCCGAGCTCCCACCGCCCGTCGGTACAGACTCCTCCGGGTTCCGCCTACCGCCAGTCTGTTCCCACCCCACCGCCTATCCACGTTCACCGCTCTACAGTGACCACGCCTCCTTCTGTTTCCTCACCTTCCCCTTCCTCATCCCGCCCCTCTGTCCCAACTCCGCCCACCCAGTACAGCCCTAAGAGTTCAGGATTCAAACCACCTTTCAGCCCTGTCCCTGTAGCCACGCCCCACACTTCTAGCTTCCAGGATTGTAACATCACTTCCTCATCTGTCACGACCAATCACGGACAGAGGCAGAGAGCAGTGGGAGGAGCCAGTCAGAGCAACAAGTCTTCAGCCAATTGTGCCTCGGCCATGGGACTGCCGTCTCTGTCTGACTCCGCCCTCTTAAATCAGGTACGGAAGCTGATCACAGGATTGTTTATTTCCGCTGTGTATCTATTCATCCTGCAGGACTGATGAAGTGTCTGTCTGCACCTGTCTGTCTCTCTGTAGGTGGCGTCTGTGCCATTGGGTTTGGGGATGTTCGGGGGTCTCGTACCTGTCTCACTGCCCTTCCAGTTCCCTCTGCTCAACTTCACCCCGCCCGGTGCGGCCACACACACCCCCAACTCAGGATACACACTGACGCCGAGTGAGTACTAACGTCTCTACGTCCTAAACTGCACCCTGTTCACTACCTAGTGCACTCATGCACTCCCACAATGCACTGCAGCATTGAAAGATTCGTTACTCAACATTGCTGCTACTTTACTGTGCTAATAATATTGTCCAGTGTAGGGAGCAGGGAGACATTTAGGACTGAGCCATGTTATTATTTTTCTCCCCTTTTCTCTTTTTTCCGCTCTCTCTTGCTCTCTCTCTCTCTCTCGCTCTCTCTCTCTCTCTCTCGCTCTCTCTCTCTCTCTCTCTCTCGCTCTCTCTCTCGCTCTCTCTCTCGCTCTCTCTCTCGCTCTCTCGCTCTCTCTCTCGCTCTCTCTCCCCCCCCCCACCTGGTGATGTGGTCCTTATCCGTCTTGATATTTACTCACTTCCTGTCTCTCCTGCGGTCTCATTATTTTTCTCTCTCTGTGTGTCAGACCTGTTTAAGAGTTTGCAGTCAGGTGTGCAGGCTGCTCTTCCTCCTCACCTGCAGCTTGCTTTCTCAGGTAAAGTGTGCACTTTCTCCCTTCATCTTCCTCTAACATTTCCTCCTTCCTCTCTCTCTCTCTCTCTCTCTCTCTCTCTCTCTCTCTTCTTTCCTTGTCACATTTGCGCTGTCCTTTCGCATATTTCTACCTCACACTCACACACACACACACACACA
>CM042560.1:402500-417500 GCA_023630585.1 Cranoglanis bouderius
ACTACACTACACCACACTACAGTACACAATACTACACTACAATAAAATACACTACACTGTACTACACTGTACTACAGTATACAATACCACACTGCACTATACTACACCACACAACACTACACCACACTGTACTACACCACACTGTACTACACTACACAATACTACACTGTACTACACTACACTACACAATACTACATTACACAATACTACACCACACTGTACTACACTACACTGTACTACAATACACTACACTGTACTACACTACACTGTACTACACTACACTGTACTACAGTACTACACTACACTGTACTACACTACACTGTACTACACTACACTGTACTACAGTACTACACTACACTGTACTACAATACACTACACTGCACTACACAATAGTACACTGCACTGTACTACACTACACTGTACTACACTGCACTGTACACTACACTGTACTACACTACACTACACAATACTACACTGCACTGTGCTACAGTACTGCACTACACTGTACTACAATACACTACACTGTACTACACTACACTTTACTACACTACACTGTACTAGACTACACTACAATATACTACACTGTACTACACTATACCACACAATACTACACTACACTACACTGTACTACACAATACTACACTACACTACACTGTACTACACTACACTACACTACACCACACTGTACTGCACTGAACTGTACTACACTACACACTACACTGCACTATAGTGTACTACACTATAAGGTTGCAATCAAAATTATCCAACCTCCAGTGCAAATCAGGTTTATTGTCTACAGACTCTCAGCTTTTTGCGATGAACAAATAAAACAAAAGCAACTGAAAAAGTTCAACATACCGAAAGCTTCAAGTGTTTCCCCAAATTCAACTGAAAATGAAACTTATGATGACGTCTCCAGTTGACTTGTTCACACCGACTGTTCTCAAAGAACCCCGTGACCCATCCGAAAACTTTTGTTGTTAGGTATTTAGGGATTTTAGTACTTAGGTGCAGCCTAAAGACCACTGAGATTACTGAGGATGTTTTCACTTAAACACCATAAAGATGGAGCTTTGGACCTCAATCCATATGAACAGTTATGCTATGATGGCTTTAGGACTACAATTACCACAAACAGTTTTACACTCAAGTCTCCATCAGTGAACAGTGGAGAAGTTCAACAGAACAGACTTCATATAAAAACTGTAATGAATTTTCCTGGTTACACAACTGCACTATTTGACCATGTAGCATTAGCACATTTATAGAAGGGATTTATTTATTTATTTATAATCGCACTATCCGGTGTCACCCAGATGAGGATGGGTTCCCTTTTGAGTCTGGTTCCTCTCGAGGTTTCTTCCTCATGTCGTCTCAGGGAGTTTTTCCTCACCACCGTCACCTCTGGCTGCTCATTGAGTATAAATTTATACATTTAAAATCTATATCCTGAATTTATATATTTCTGTAAAACTGCTTTGGGACAATGTCCATTGTTAATAGTGATATACAAATAAAACTGAATTGAATTAATTATTTTATACCAGACTATAATTATACTACACACACTGTACACTGTATTTTACGGTACTGAAATCTGGTTAAGATTTGAGAACATCAAATTTTTCACCCCCCAAAAAACCCAGTGTTCTCCAATTATCACCAAATTCACACTGTGCGTTTAGGGGGTGGAGACTAACACAGGGGTGCACTTAGTTTCGCACCATCATGTTCCTGAGCTGAGATCTGAACCTTGTGCTGTACTGTACTACACCATATAAAACCAATTTTATCTTAAATATTGTAGTACAGTTTATTATTATTAACTATTGTCTCTACTACACTTTACAATACCTATTTTATATACCATAACATACATACAGTCAGGTCCATAAGTATTTGGACAGGGACATCATTTTGGTAACGTTGCCTCTGGATCTGAAATGAAGCGATCAGGATGTGATTGAAGTGTCGACTTTCAGCTTTAATTTAAGGGGTTTAACAAAAATATCACATTAACTGTTCAGGAATTACAGCCATTTATTACAGAGTCCCTCTGTTTTCATAGGCTCAAAAGTAATTGGACAAACTAACGACTGCCTGAAGTCTGGAACCCATGGACATCATCAAATACTCAGCTGGGTTTAGGTCATCGGACATTTATTACCTGAATATTTAATTTCTTTGCCTTGAGAAGCTCGAGTTGCTTTTGCGGTATGTTTTGGGTCATTATCCATCTGTACTGTGAAGCGCCGTCCCATCAGTTTTGCAGCATTTGACTGAACCTGAGCAGAAAGTAAAGCTCAGAATTCATCCTGCTACTTCTATCAGCAGTGACATCATCAATAAACACCAGTGAGAGAGTTCCACTGGCAGCCGTACATGCCCATGCCATAACACTGCCTCCACCATGTTTGACAGATGATGTGGTATGCTTTGGATCACGAGCCCTTCCTTTCCTTCTCCATACTCTTCTCTTCCCATCAAACTGGTACAAGTTCATCTCACATCACAACTTTCTGTTCTTGATTGTTACCAGCGGTTTGCATCTTGAGGTAAACTGTATTTACATTCATGAAGGTGTCTCTTGATTGTAGACTTTCTCTCTGGAGGAGGTAGGAGTATCAGTGTCAGAGTCTTCTTGACTTGACTAGATGTTGTGAAAAGGTTTTACTTCACCGAGGAAAGAATTCTGTGTTCATCCACTTTAGTTGTCTTCTGTGGTCTTCAGGCCTTTTGGTGTTGCTGAGCTCACCAGTGCGTTCCTTGTTTTTAAGAACGTACCAGATTGTCGATTTGGCCACGCCTAAAAGTTTCTGCTCTCTCTGACAGGTCCGTTTTGTTTTTTCAGCCTAATGATGACCTCCTTCACTTACATCCACACCTCTTTGGACCACATATCGAGTGTCACCATGAACACCTACCGAATTAATACATCATGAAATAATCTGAGTGCTTTAGTGGGTCTGAACTTTACATGTATAATAAGAGTAACAGTGAGAATTAGAGGTGTAAAGTAAAACATGTAAATGAATGTCGGCTGTGTTGATGATACAGTGATGTACATCATAATGTCACAAACGGCTAACACATGCACGTAAAAAAAAGACATTAAAGTCGTAGTTTCTTCTATAATGAAGCTTTTATTATTTTTTCCCTTTACAAAAAAAATCACTGGTCTAGAAATACAGTAACAGTATACAAGGGCGAGGGATAGAGGAGAGGATTATAGCGTATCCGCAGCTGAGCGTCTGACAGTCAGTCAGTCTGATCATAATAATAATAATAATAATAATAATAATAGCGATAACAATAGTGATAATAATAATAATGATTATGATAATTAGGATAATAGTCGCTGAATGATGATGATGGGGCAGAAGTTATAAAGCTTTTAAACCAAACGAAATCTTGCGTGAGGAGGATTTTGATCTCCTGCAGTAACACTGAAGCTGGTTTACGATGACAAAAAGAGCAAATACAGAGCGGATATGACTCGAAGCGCAATAAAAATCAAATCAAATAAAGAAAATAAAGGTTAGATAGTGTTTAATTATTATTATTATTATTCTCACTTCAGTTCACCTTCCAGTTAAACTCATCACCTGTCGACACACCTTTTTTTCCTTCATTAGTGACTCTAAGGCACTTTTTAAAGTTACGTCAATAAACACTGATATTTACACACGTCCACAGAGACCATGCTTATTATTATTATTATTATTATTATTAATATTAAGATAACTTTTGTCCTTAAATTAGATTTTACACTAATTATTTTAACGTCAGTGTTCGGTGTGAAGTCTCCTTTTGATTGGCGGTGAGGCTAATGTAGCCACCAGTTTAGCATGGTGCAGGAAATGTTCACGTCGCACCGTTATTTATAAACATAAACAAAAGAAAAATATCACAGAAGAAAAAAAAAAAGAAAAAAAGAAAAACAGACTCGGGTAGGGGCGTGGCCTAAAATCAGAAGGCGGAGTCTGGAGGTCAGAAATGATTCAGATAATTCTGAAAATAATTATATGATTGAAACATGACCAGAGAGAAAGGAATAAGTGGAACGAAAGATATTTTAAGCGAGTGTATGATGTACTCGTGTACGTTTAGTGCGCCGTGCTAAACTGGTGGCCATAAGCTTCCATTACTTGTTAGCGACATTAGGCTCACAGCTCAAACGCAAAAGTCTCGTGGAGATCTGAGACACGGCCGAATGTTTTTCTAACAGCGTGAACGTGAACGTGAGGTGTCTGTGGACACGTGTAAACATGCTAGTGGGTGATTTTAGGGTTTTAAACATCGTAGTGGCTTCATTACTCCGCGGCTAATCTGTAAACGTGCTAATCGCTAACGAATCCGAGTGCCCGATAAATCATCGACGTTAGTGTTCCAGTCTAATCCAACCAGATGATCCTTCATAATATTCACATTTTTCCTTCACCGACACTTAAAAAAAAAAAAGAAAAAGGGAAAAGCAGCGGTTTATTATTTAAACGGAAAAGTAAAAGGTCCACGGCGCGCCGTACTCTCATTTATTTCCCTTCTGCCGTTGTTTTGTTCCAGTCTGACTCGTGTATGGCTTTTACCAACATGTGCAGTTTTAAAACATTTTGCAGTCACATTTCATTTCGTCAGAATGATCTCCCAAACATTTTCGCTTTCTAACGAATTCTCCCAAGCAGAATGTTCCAGTACTCGCATTTTATTTTCTATCTCAAGCATGGAATGGAATGGAGATGTGCTAACGCTCAACAAGCTAACGCCTCCTCACAGTTTATTCTGCGTTTCCAGTCAGCTGATCTGTACATGTACACGTGTGTGTGTGTGTGTGTGTGTGCGCACGCGTGTGTGTGTGCGTTTGCGGTGTTAATATTTTTTCTAGTGTTGTCTTTTGGAGAAAGAAACAAGCAGCCCATGCATCTCTCTCACACACACACACACACACACACACGTCTGTTCATAAATCCTGCTAATAATTTTTTTCCTTTTGCTTAATAATAATAATAAAGCAGCGATGGCTTCATTGTAGTTTCAGTCGACTTATGCGAGTGTAAAACGCAGCGGTTTCCGTGTAGTGTTTACATTATAAGCAGCGACAACACCGCTGATGAGAGGGAAAAAATCCACACGAGTTAAGAGTCCTGATATGACGTGGATGACAGTGTGTGTGTGTGTGTGTGTGTGTGTGAGATCAATTACTCCAGATTAATATCTGATTTCTGGATTTAAACAATCATAAATCGCTATTAGTGTTCCAATAAATCGAGACGCTCCTTCATATTGCATCTGTTTCCTTTCATACACTTAGCACTGTGTGTGTGTGTGTGTGTGTGTGTGTGTGTCCATCAGTCATGCTAACTGAGGCGCTCTAACTTTTACACATACACTTGGAGGATGTTATAGTGTGTGTGTGTGTGTGTGTGTGTGTGTGTGTGAGAGAGAGAGATGAATGAACTGGAGGGTGTAATGTCACTGCAGGACCACAGGGGGCCAGTAAGGAGGAATGGAGGAGAGGGCAGGGCAAAGGGTGGGGCAAGGGGAGGGGTCTGTGTGCCTCTGAACCCTCTTCTCTACTCGTTCTGTGGTGGCTGTGTCTCATTCGCCTCGCTCACTTTGCTGTCAGCGTCATCGTCCGAGATCTCGCCCTCCATCTGGAGCTGCCTGCGTCCGGAACGGCCCGAGGGGAAGCTCACCGGACCTCCACGCCTGACACACACACACACACACACACACACTTTCTCAGATGGATAACTGTGGCTATGTTTAAGATTACTGAGCATCAAAAACACACCTGTGAATAGTAATACCTCACGCAGACAGTACAGAGTGTGTGTGTGTGTGTGTGTTAGTTACCTGAGGCGGTTCTTGAGTGTGTTAACCTCTCGGCTGAGACCCTCACTGGCCTCTGTGGCGTCCTCCAGCTCTCTCTGCAACTTCCTGCGGGAGGCGTTAGCGCGCGTCGCTTCTTCCTCCGCCTCCTCCAACTGACGCTTCAGCTGCTTCATGCGCGAGTTCGCCTTCTCCATCTACACACACACACACACACCAGAGTTTTAAAAGATGAAGTATGTTCCATCTCCTGTTAAAGATGGCCACCAACAAGGAAGAAGTGGACCCATGTGACGTGAAGGTGACGGATCACCTGTTCCTTGTACTGGTCGGCATGGCGACGCTCATCTTCCACCTGCATGAACACTTCCTTTAGTTTCTTCTCCGTGCGTCTCACGATCTTATTGGCCGCCGCCCGCTCCCTGCAAACAAACACATATGTAAGTCATAAAAATCTGTAAAAAATTTTAATTGATCTTTATGATAAGCCCTTGGTGTAGGGGGCGTGGCCATGCTTCATTAGTAGGTCACATGACCATAATATCACAGAATAATTGAACTGATGGAGATAATTACATGTGGAGAAGTGTGCCGTTACAATTTAAACCTATAGCTGATAGTGTGTAAAGTGTCATTAGAAAGAAGGAAGTTTATAAAATTAGTGTGAAATGGCTTCGGAAAGGCAGGGAGGCGTTCAGAGATGATTATAATAACTGTGTAATAAAACCTGTGTGTGTGTGTGTGTGTGTGTGTGTGTGAGAGTTGTACTTGGCCTCCTGCTCCAGCTGTTCCTCCAGCTGCAGGATTTTGGCCTCCAGGGCGGCGATAGTGGACTTGAACTTGGATTTGACCGAGCCTTCCAGCTCCTGCAGTTTGGCCTTCAGGTCTTTATTCTGTCTCTCCAGCTGCTGTCGAGCCGTCTCGCTCTTCTGAGCCACGCTGCGCTCGCCTGCTAGCTCTGTGCTCAGAGTGTCCACCTACACACACACACACACACACACACACACACACACACACACACACACACACACACACACACACACACACTTTTACTAACAGCACACACACACACACCCCTGCAACAAAAGCCTATACCAAACCCTGCTGGCAAGTTAAAAAAGCTGAATGTAGACTTTCATGTTTATGAAAGCCTCATAAACTTTTCACCCAGCCTCAGTGTGTGTGTGTGTGTGTGTGTGTGTGTGTGTGTGTGTGTGTGTGTGTTTACCTGCATAGATGTTTTGCGGAAGCGATCATTAAGCAGCTCCATGTTGCTCTGCTCCTCTTCCAGTTCTTCCTCCAACTGAGCGATACGAGCCTCCAACCTCCGCTTCTCATCCATCAGCGCAGACCTTACACACACACACACACACACACACACACACACACACACACACACACAGTGTCAGTTACACGTTCACATGTACACGTGACTGCACTGCCCTCCTGAGGCATCTTAAAGGCATGAACTCACTTTCCGGAGGCGCTGTTAGAGATTTCATCGGCCAGTTCGTCTCTCTCCTGCTCAGCATGACGCCGTGCTCTCTCTGATGCAGCCAGGTCCTACACACACACACACACACACACACACACACACACACTTGTGTGTACCTGAGTCTATCAACATGTCTGTAGATTAGTTTATGGTCATGCATTCATGACCTGTGTGTGTGTGTGTGTGTGTGTGTGTGTGTGTGTGTGTGTGTGTGTGTGTGTTCACATATACACACACCTCGTGCAGCTGCAGGATCTCAGCCTCGAGGCTCTTGAGCTTCTTCTCGTTCTCTTTGGACTGGGCGAAGATTTCATCTCGAGATGTACGCGCTTCCTCCAGCTCCCTCTGATAATCCTTCATCTGAGCCTGATGCACGCACACAAAATACACTATACAGTATACAGTACACAGTACAGGTGCATAATGGGCGTGTGTAACAGGTGCGAGTGTGTGATGTCACACCTGGAGTTTGCGGAGCTGTTTGATGGCCTCGTCTCGAGCTTTATTGGCCGCCTCGATCTGAGCCTCCAGGTCTTTGAGGTCCATCTCCAGCTTCTTCTTCGCAGCCACGGCCAGAGCTCTCTGCTTCCTCTCGTCCTCCAGCTCCGCCTCCATCTCACGCACCTACACTCACACACACACAGGTCAAAGGTCAGAAAGTAATTCCGGTCTACCTTGCACCATCGTATAAGATTATTTATGACTATTTCCTTTTTCTACAGGAACTATTTTCTACTTGAGCTTGGAAGTCATCATTTATAGAGTAGGGTTCCTCTGTAGTGCACTAATCCAAGGGTGCAGGGAGCTCAATCCCATCTGACACACTGCAAACACTACACACACACACTAGGCAGCACACTGATGTTACTGCAGGTGAAACTCACCTGTTTGACCAGAAGTCTCTTCTTCTCGTCGTTCTGCTCGTCTCTGGCCTGCAGGTCGCGTTCAAACTGCGCCTTCATGGCCTGCATGTTCACTTCTAAGCGCAGTTTGGCGTCTTCGGTGGCCTGCAGCTCGTCCTCCAGCTCCTCCAGCTGAGTGCGCATCTCCTCCACCTGCTGCTCCAGGGTGCGCTTCGACTTCTCCAGCTCATGCACCTGCACACACACACACACACACACACACACACACACACACACACACACACACCAAGCTACAGTTATGCACACTGAAACTGTCTGATTTGAGAAACTGTTACTTTATTGCACACTCTGGTTTAATAATACAGCCATGCGGCGGCGTAATGAAATAAATCCGTAATTAATACGTAATAACGATGTAATAAAGACACACATTTTTGCCCACGTCGTCCTTCGAGCTCATCAGATCCTCCATCTCGGCACGCAGCTGCTTGTTCAGTCTCTCAAACTCCTCTTTCGCCTCGAGAGCTTCGTCCAGCGCTCGCGCCAACGACAGCGACTTCGTCTCCTTCTCCCTCGCCTCGGCTTCCGCTCGGTCTCGCTCCTCTGCATAACGCGCAGAAATACTCTTCTCCTCCGCCAGCATCTACACACACACACACACACACACACACACACACACACACACACACACACACACATTTAACTACATAAAACATGCAACCTCTGTGCTGCATCACCCAGAGCTTTTTTGTGTCGGAGACTACCCTTCTTGTTTCACAAGACATAAAAAATACTCCCAAAAATTCAATAAAACTCCCTAAACAATTCAAGTTCGCGATGCATAAAACTCCTGACCCTTATAATAATGTTAAAAAAAAAAAAAAAAAAAAAAGGAAAAAATACGTTCCTAATGAAGGAAGAAGATCCTCCAGTACGTTTCTAATCTTTTAACAGTGATAATGAAAAAAATCTATAATAATATAAACTTTTCACAAAACAGAACAAACCCTCATTGTGTACCTGGTCGAATTTTTTCTGTTTCTTCTCCAGGTTGGAGACGATCTGCCTCTGGTGGTCCAGGTCGACCGTGAGGTCATCCAGCTCCTGCTGCAGGCGCGTCTTCGTTTTCTCCAGTTTATCAAAGGCCATAACCTTCTCCTCCAGCCGCATGTTACACGCCTCCATGTCC
Source organism: Cranoglanis bouderius (assembly GCA_023630585.1). Taxonomy (NCBI): domain Eukaryota; kingdom Metazoa; phylum Chordata; class Actinopteri; order Siluriformes; family Cranoglanididae; genus Cranoglanis; species Cranoglanis bouderius. The sequence goes on from CM042560.1 coordinate 411,877, forward strand.
TTCTGCAGCTTCCGCTTCACCTCCTCCAGACCCTCCACCACGCCCACATCATCCTCCAGCTTCTTCTTCGTCTCACACAGCTACACACACACACGACAAATCGCAAACACACTCAAAGGAGGAAACGAGATCTGTGTGCACATCATAGTCTAGGGGTGCCAATATTTATTTAAAGGTTTGGCACTGTGCTGTGACTGTGTGTGTGAGGTATACCTGTGCCTGCAGGGTTGCCAGTTGTTTCTCCAGGTTTTTGCGCGCCTCCTCCTCTTCTTCCTGCTGCTCCTGCAGGTTGTTCTTCTCATCCTCCAGCTGTCTGATACGACTGCTCAAATTCAGCTTCTGACGCGTCTCCTCCTGGAGCAGCTCCTACACACACACACACACACACACACACACACACAATCAATATTCTTCATAAAGGTGATTTGCTGTATATGTGAGACAGCAGATGAAGGATTTTCTCTCTCTACACACCTGGTGTGTGTGTGTGTGTGTGTGTGTGTGTGTGTGAGAGAAAGTATGTACCTGTGTGTCCTGTAGTTGGCTCTCGAGACTCGATGCATCTTTAGCCAGTTTGATCCCCTTTTTCTCAGCATCCTCCAACAGAGCAGACACGTTCTCTAACTCTGTCTACACACACACACACACACACACACACACACACACACACACACACACACACACACACAATTAGTAAAATAGCGAGTGCATTACACATCACAAAGGATAAATATACTGTACAAGTGTGTATATAAAATGTAACTTTAATCTTCAGTCATATTTATCTTTCTGACTTTCTGACAATATTAATCCACTGAAAACAGAGAAATATAAAAACAAATAAAATCCCACTTTAACATGTTTTTTTTGGTTCATTGTCCATTTATTTTTACTTTTACATTCATTCATTTAGCGGACGCTTTTATCCAAAGCGACTTACAGATGAGGAAATACAAGCAAATATTTGTGCTGCATGTTATATTTTTGTGTAATAGTCCATCAGGGACACTAATAGAATATTAATAGTATATTAGGGATAATACTCAATATAATTTTGTTCAGCATTAAGATATTTATTAATTATATCATTTTAGAAACAGTATAATCTTTGCTGGTAATCTTTACAGTGGATTACCTGTAGTGTGTGTGTGTGTGTGAGTACACAGTGGACTACCTGTAGTGTGTGTGTGTGTGTGTGTGTGTGTGTGTGTGTGAGTACACAGTGGATTACCTGTAGTGTGTGTGTGTGTGTGTGTGTGTGTGTGAGAGTACACAGTGGATTACCTGTAGTGTGTGTGTGTGTGTGTGTGTGTGTGTGTGTGTGTGTACACAGTGGATTTACCTGTAGTTTGTGTGTGTTTGAGTACACAGTGGATCTACCTGTAGTTTGTGTGTGTGTGTGTGAGTACACAGTGGATTACCTGTAGTGTGTGTGTGTGTGTGTGTGTGTGTGTGTGTGTGTGTGTGTGTGTGTACACAGTGGATTTACCTGTAGTTTGTGTGTGCGCGCGTGTGTGTGTGTGTGTGTGTGTGAGTACACAGTGGATTACCTGTAGTGTGTGTGTGTGTGTGTACACAGTGGATTACCTGTAGTGTGTGTGTGTGTGTGTGTGTACACAGTGGATTTACCTGTAGTTTGTGTGTGTGTGTGTGTGTGTGTGTGTGTGTGAGAGTACACAGTGGATTACCTGTAGTGTGTGTGTGTGTGTGTGTACACAGTGGATTTACCTGTAGTTTGTGTGTGTGTGTGTGTGTACACAGTGGATTACCTGTAGTGTGTGTGTGTGTGAGTACACAATGGATTACCTGTAGAGTGTGTGTGTGTACACAGTGGATTTACCTGTAGTTTGTGTGTGTGTGTGTGTGTGTGTGTGTGTGTGTGTGTGTACACAGTGGATTTACCTGTAGTTTGTGTGTGTGTGTGTGTGTGTGTGAGTACACAGTGGATTACCTGTAGTGTGTGTGTGTACACAGTGGATTTACCTGTAGTGTGTGTGTGTGTGTGAGAGAGAGAGAGTACACAGTGGATTGCCTGTAGTGTGTGTGTGCGAGTACACAGTGGATTTACCTGTAGTTTGTATGTGTGTGTGTGTGTGTGTGTGTGTGTGTGTGTGTGTGAGAGAGAGAGAGTACACAGTGGATTACCTGTAGTGTGTGTGTGTGTGCGCGTGTGTGCGTGTGAGTACACAGTGGATTTACCTGTAGTGTGTGTGTGTGTGTGTGAGAGAGAGAGAGAGTACACAGTGGATTACCTGTAGTGTGTGTGTGTGCGCCTGTGTGTGTGTGAGTACACAGTGGATTTACCTGTAGTTTGTGTGTGTACACAGTGGATTACCTGTAGTGTGTGTGTGTGTGTGTATGTGTACACAGTGGATTACCTGTAGTTTGTGTGTGTGTGTACACAGTGGATTACCTGTAGTGTGTGTGTGTGTGTGTGTGTGTGTGTGAGAGAGTACATAGTGGATTTACCTGTAGTGTGTGTGTGTGTGTGAGAGAGAGTACACAGTGGATTACCTGTAGTGTGTGTGTGTGTGTGTGTGTGTGTGTACACAGTGGATTACCTGTAGTGTGTGTGTGTGTTTGAGTACACAGTGGATTTACCTGTAGTGTGTGTGTGTGTGTGTGTGTACACAGTGGATTACCTGTAGGGTGTGTGTGTGTTTGAGTACACAGTGGATTTACCTGTAGTTTGTGTGTGTGTGTGAGTACACAGTGGATTACCTGTAGTGTGTGTGTGTGTGTGTCCACAGTGCATTTACCTGTAGTTTGTGTGCGCGCGCGCGTGTGTGTGAGTACACAGTGGATTACCTGTAGAGTGTGTGTGTGTGTGTGTGTGTGTACACAGTGGATTTACCTGTAGTTTGTGTGTGTGTGTGTGTGTACACAGTGGATTTACCTGTAGTTTGTGTGTGTGTGTGTGTGTGTGTGTGTGTGTGTGTGTGTGTGTGTGTGTGTGTGTGTGTACACAGTGGGTTACCTGTAGTGTGTGTGTGTGTGTGTGTGTGTGTGTGTGAGTACACAGTGGATTACCTGTAGTGTGTGTGTGTGTACACAGTGGATTTACCTGTAGTGTGTGTGTGTGTGTGTGTGTGTGTGTGTGTGTGTGTGAGAGAGAGAGAGTACACAGTGGATTACCTGTAGTGTGTGTGTGCGAGTACACAGTGGATTTACCTGTAGTTTGTATGTGTGTGTGTGTGTGTGTGTGTGAGAGAGAGAGTACACAGTGGATTACCTGTAGTGTGTGTGTGTGCGCGTGTGTGCGTGTGAGTACACAGTGGATTTACCTGTAGTGTGTGTGTGTGTGTGTGTGTGTGTGTGAGAGAGAGAGTACACAGTGGACTACCTGTAGTGTGTGTGTGTGTGCGCCTGTGTGTGTGTGAGTACACAGTGGATTTACCTGTAGTTTGTGTGTGTACACAGTGGATTACCTGTAGTGTGTGTGTGTGTGTGTATGTGTACACAGTGGATTACCTGTAGTTTGTGTGTGTGTGTACACAGTGGATTTACCTGTAGTTTGTGTGTGTGTGTACACAGTGGATTTACCTGTAGTTTGTGTGTGTGTGTGTGTACACAGTGGATTTACCTGTAGTTTGTGTGTGTGTACACAGTGGATTACCTGTAGTGTGTGTGTGTGTGTGTGTGTGTGTGTGTGTGTGTGTGTGTGTGTGTGTACACAGTGGATTTACCTGTAGTTTGTGTGTGCGCTCAGTCAGTTCTCCTTTGTTCCTCTCCCCCTCAGTGACTCGAGTGAGAACCTCCTGCAGCTGCGCCTCCAGTTTTTTGCGTTTGTGTTCGGATTCCAGTTTGGCCTGCTGCAGCACCTTCACTTCACTACTCAGCTCCTTATTATCACCCTCCAGAGTCTGCTTACTCTTCTCCAGGTTCAGCTTAAACTACACACACACACACACACACACACACACACACACACACACACACACAATAAGAATGCAGTATTCTGACTGTCAGTACAGGTTTATTATGCTGAATATTAAACAATGGACTGTTTAATAATAAAAACAATATATGAAATAAAAAGGTATGAATATAACTACAGGGTTCACTTTTTGTGTGTGTGTGTGTGTGTGTGTGTGTGAGAGTGTGACAGAGAGAGAGACTGACCCTCTTGGCCTGCTCCAGTTGTTCAGAGAGTTCCTCCAGAGCTGTACCGTGTCTCTGTCTCATCTCCTGAATCTGAGACTCATGATTTCGAGCTTCTTCATCAATCGCCTTCTTCAGCTCAGCCACTTCCTGCTCTCTCTTAGTCCTTAAATTTAAATTTAAACATCAGTACCACAAACACACACACACACACACACACACACCTATAGTGTCAATATTTAGGGCACTCGTTTAACCTCATACAACTCCGTTCCTGAAGCGGTGCTGTGAACATGTTCTAGCAGTTCTACTTTAAAGTTCTGTGACTTAACCCAAAGTTCTAATTTAAAGCTCCACTCTTCCTGGACAAGAGTTCAGTGTAATAACCACGTGTTCTGTTTGTGTAACCCGAGAGTTCAGTGTACCAACTACGAGGTCCGATGCCTTTGAGGTTCCGAGTTTGATTGTAACCCAGCGTTCTGGACGTTAAGCCCGGTGTGGTACCTGAGCTCCTGCTGAGCGGCCGTGGTGTCCAGAGTGTCCTCCAGTTCAGTCTTCAGAGCCTCCAGCTCCTCGCTCAGATCCCGCTTCAGCTTTTCCGCTTTATTCCGAGCCACTTTCTCTGACTCCAGATCCTCCTGAAGCTCGGCCAGCTGAGCCTGGAGCTCCCTCACCTGCTTCAGAGCGTTGTTCTTCTGGGCCACTTCCTCATCTCCTCTTTTTCACACACACACAAACACACAATAAGTATACAGTAGTAGTGCACTGACTGCAAGGAAAGGTTTATTATGACACACTAGATTAATGTGTGTGTGTGTGTGTGTGTGTGTTTGTTAGTTACCTGGCCAGCACAGCCTGTAGTTCCTCCTCTTTTTTGGCCAGTTGGACCTTGAGTTCGTCGATCTGGGCCTGAAGTTCAGCGATTTGTTCTTGCAGGTCTGTCGTCTCTCCGTCCAGCTTCCTCTTGGCCTTCTCCAGCTCCTGTCGGGTCTTCTCCTCCTTCTTCAGACGCTCTGTGAGACACACACACACACACACACTCTTAATATGAAAGTTCAAACAGAACTGGCTCTACGCATCAGCTCTAAGATATGAAGTAACACATTGAGCTGTTAAGCTAAAAATGTTCATTTAATTTTAAATCATTTATTTATTTATATATCAGCCACTAGAGAAGACAGCAGAGGGCAAAAGCAAACACCATGAGAGAAAAGAAGACAAATATAAATGTGTGCTGTGAAGTAAAATGCTAATTAATTTGTTTTTTTTTACCTTCCAGGTCGACCATCATCATCTCCTGCTTGTTCTTCACCTTGCCGAGGTTCTTGGCCTTCTCTTCTTCCTCAGCTAATAAAGATGTCATCTCACCCACCCTCTCCTCCAACAGCTTCTTCTCCTGCACACACACACACACACACACACACCAAGTTAAACCAATAAAAACAATAATGATTAATATATATGTTCTGTTTATATATTTTGTTAAAAAGACATCAGTTTTTAGTATTAAAGTCAACCATAAA
>CM042560.1:422500-427500 GCA_023630585.1 Cranoglanis bouderius
TTTATTAACATTACCATCGGGCTGAAGTTTTACTTGTTCTTTAAGTTAAGCTTTAAATTAAATGCATTCAACTGTTTACCAGTAAGTTACAATTAAAAATATAATAACCGATTAATTGAATGACTTAATTAATATTAATTAGAATACAAGCACCAATTATTTTTTTAAAATTAAAATCAGGATAAAATTTTTTAAAAATTAGTTTAGTAATACCTGTTTTTATTATTATTATTATTATTAGTGAAGAGGTAGATAATTAAAACTAAAGAGTGAAGGAGGCTGTGTACATCAAACTGGACTGAACCATTCCTGAACAGAGAGGGGGGCATCTTATACATCGCTTCCAATAACATCTGAACATTTTCACATTTTTACACACCTCAATCAATGCCATGTGACTTCATCAAGCTTCATGACATCATAGGCGTGACATTAACCACGCAGTTGTGACGTGGTATATTCCACTCATGATGCGAGTGCACACCGTTACTACACCTTACCGCCTTTAACCGATAAAAACATCTCGGGAGCGAACTCAGATTTTGCGCTAATCTGGCCAAATGTGAAACGAGCCAGCCGGAAGGAAAAAGAGGGTCGAGTGGGGGACAAAAAAAAAAAAAAAAGAAAAAAAAAAAGAAAAGAAGAAGCAGCAGCATGGGAGCGTCTCACATCACCAAATCACAGAACGCGCCCTTGAAGAACCGCAGTACCTTCACCCGGAGAATCATGGAGGCTAGAGACGTCATAGAAAGACGCTCTCTGAATATTCTGTATCTCTACAGGCCGGGCCGAGAGAGGGACGAGAGCGGGAGAAAGGAAGGAAAGAAATAAAGAAAGGCAAAAGGAAAAAAAGAAATAAAAACAGTAACAGCGAGCACACACACACACACACACACACACACACACACACAGTAACACAGGTTAGTGTAAGACTGGTGGACAGAAGTATATCACACACACACACTGGAATGAAATGTACATCTTTATTCACTCAGAGTTTATCTACATTCTACATGATTAGGTTTTATTGGGGAATATGCAGGGTGCAGCTCACCGTCTTTCCAAAGCTCTGCCACGAATTTATCAGTGGACTGGTGCAGCAGCGTCGCCACGTTATCGTTCAGAGGGTCCATGTTCTTCATCAACCACTCGTCTGCTTTATAATCCACCTGAGAGAGAGAGAGAGAGAGAGAGAGAGAGAGAGAGAGAGAGAGAGAGAGAGAGAGAGAGAGAGAGAGAGAGAGACATCGTTAATAACCGCTCATCAGTTAGTACAGAAACTATCTGCGTCTCTGTGATGACATAAAAAGAGTGTGGGCCCCACACACACACACACACACACACACACACACACACACACACACACACACACACACAAATTTTGTCTGACTAGCTTAAGAGTGTTTTAAAACTATGTTTAAGTGTTCAAATTGGAAAAATGAATTATAATACAGGATACAGTAATTAAAACCTGAGCTGAATTCGAATCCTTAGAGACTCAGCCAACACCATGATACTGAACAGTGTGTTAGTGATATTCAGGTGTTTGTGGGAAGATTTTGGTGAATTTGACTGTTTAATAAATAAAATTCGGTCCTCATGATGAAGGGAGGTACAGTCTAAAAACCAGCAGCTCTCAAACTCTCTCAAACTCCCACAGTATAGATTTATTTTATTATAATATTATCTAACTATTCAAACATCCAGAGTAATCACTGGAGATTTTATTCCTGAACAGAACACATTTCTATCAAAGTCGTCATTAGATCAGATGTTAATTACAGTACTACTAATTATGAGAATTCAAAAACAAATATAAATGTAATGATGATTGTGAGTTTTTTTTGTCTGGTCAGATTTGATCAGTTTGTCAGGTCAGGTCTGTGGTTTCTCATCTTGGTGTGAGGGTTCATGAACTTGTCCAGACTCTGGATCTGAAAACAGAAAATGAATGAGAACCGGCTTTGTTGACTTTCAGGTAGGCAAATTTTCCCACGTCTGTGTGTTTCAGTCAGATCTGATGAACAGGTGAGACTATAGAGAGATGCAGGATAAGAAGAAGTCGTCGTGGTGTCTCTCGGTCTCTACACACATGGGACTGAAATTTTTTTTGGTCAATTTGAAAATAAAAACCAATTTATTTTTGTTTTCTGGAAAGTGTGCAGTTTGGAAAAAGCATGTACATTCTTGGTGGTTTTTTTGTGTTCATTTTACGTTTTAACCTGCACACACTGTGGCTGAACCTCTGGATTACAGTACTCCAAATAAAACATCTGTGTGCTCATTTTACTAAAAAATTATTTTTTTCTTTTTTTTGTAAAGTGATGTGGAAAGGTGTCCTGTAAACACCCTTCTGTCCGCTCTCTCTCTCTCTCTACCACAGGGACACAAGCGAGAAACAGAGTGCCCTCTTAAAGGCAGCGTCAAAACAGCTGCTAATATAAAACAGATGTGCTCTGTGGAATGGAGAGTGAAAAACATGACTGAACCAAACCAAACCACTCTGACTGACTCATCACGTCAAAATAAGTACAGGGATAATCTTTATGCTAATTAATTAACTAATTAACGTACAAATGCATGCAATGTATGAACATTTCACAACTCTGTTTATATATTTATGATCCTCTGTGTGCAAGTGACTCTATAACACGACAGCGGCGGGTTAACCACGCTGAACGAGTGCGCTGAACGTCTCTCGTACCCTCCCAGCGTAGTGTATGATGCAGAAGTCGGCTTTGTCCTTGAGCTGCCGTGGTTTCTGGAACTTGGTGTGAGAACCCTGCTCCTGCACCAGCTTATCCACAAACGTCTTATCTGTGGCTTTGGGGAACCAGCACTCTTCATCCAGCAGAGCCAGAACGCCAGGAGGATTCGCCTGCAACGCGCACACACACACACACACACACACACACACAATCATTTAGATAACACGTTTTTATAAAAGGGAGATGTTACAGAAAATCGTGTGACCTTAATAATGACATCATAGAAAGGATTTGAGGTGTATTTCACACAAACAGACAAGGAACGTTCCTGCTCTTCTGATTTATAAAACATGATCTAAACTTCATTACTATTTACAGTGACACAAATACCAACGTGACTAAACACCTACAGTTATTAAACACAGCATTAGTGTCTCTTGCTGTACTCACGGGCCTCTCGATGAGGTCGATGCAGGGCTGCAGGTCGAGGCCGAAGTCGATGAAGCTCCACTCGATGCCCTCGCGCTGATACTCCTCCTGCTCCAGGATGAACATGGTGTGGTTGAAGAGCTGCTGCAGCTTCTCGTTAGTGTAATTAATACACAGCTGCTCAAACGAGTTTAACTGCAGGAGAGAGAGAGAGAGGTGGAAGAAGAGGAACACACTTCATCAGAATACATCCCTTGTTAGTGTACATTATCCTACAGTGTGTGGAAGAGACATGTTTTTAGGTTAAACTTCACATCATAAACAAACTAAACAAAGTCAAACAGTGTTTTATTTTCCGGTTTATATTCCGATTTTCCTATAAAACCTCCTCCTCACCTGGAAGATTTCGAATCCCGCGATGTCCAGGATGCCAATAAACGAGGCACCCTGCCGCTTGGTTCGGTCCAGAGCTTTGTTTATTCGGTGGACGAGCCAGCGGAAGAGACGCTCGTATGTCGCTTTGGCCAGAGCTTCAACCGCAAAGTCAGCCTGAGGTATTAGAAAGAAAGAAGATCATCATAGAAGATGATAAATACAACATGTTTGTTTGTTGTAAATTATTTCTCACCCCCTTTTATATTATGTTGAAAACTTCTGCATTTACTCGTATACATATTAAATATTTATTGATTTAGCATAATTTCTTTTCATCTGAGTGCGAGTTGAGGGGCGCGGAGGCGAGTTGAGGGGCGCGGAGGCGAGTTGAGGCAGGGGTGCGGAGGCGAGTTGAGGGAGGTGGAGTCGAGTTGAGGGAGGGGCACGGGGGCGAGTTGAGGGAGGGGCACGGGGGCGAGTTGAGGGAGGGGCACGGGGGCGAGTTGAGAGGTGCGGAGGCGAGTTGAGGGGTGCGGAGGCGCCTTACCTGTTCTTTAGTTTGTGCTTTCTGAACATAGTCCCGTCCCACTTTAATCCTTGGGGTCAGGATGGCGCGAGTGAACTCCATCACACTCATCCCTAACAGGTGACACAACTTTTGTGCAGCTACACACACACACACACACACAAGAACAAGGAAATAAATAAATAAATAAACCAAAATTCCGAGCGTGTGTGTGTGTATATGAGTGTGTGAGTGAGTGAGTGTGAGTGAGTGAGTGTGAGTGCGAGTGTGTGTGTGTACCTGTGTTCTCAGGCATGGAGGCCTGGTCTGTGTTTCTCTCCTTCTTGAACACGATGTTGCCGAACTGCATCACAGCTGATACCACCTTCAGCATGGCTGTAAACACACACACACACACACACACACACACACACACACATATAAACTACTCCAGCACGGCAATGACTGCACAAGACCATCTAGTAGTCTAATAGCTTCATCCATTACCGATCTCAAACACACACACTCACATAAGATCTCTTCGTGGGAGAAGCTCATGATGTGCATGGCCTCCATGGTCTCCTGGAAGTTGTCTTTGTCCTGTTGGCCAGGAATGGGAATGTTTCCGTTGGAGAGGAAGCGATAATTATTGAAGCCCTCCAGCAGGAGATCAGCTACAGAGGGAGAACAACAACGAGGCATTGTTAAATCACACAATTCATTCACACACACACACACACACACACACACACACACTCTCTCTCTCTCTCTCCTGTAATTTAGTGTTTAACACAGAACCACAGAGACATTAAGAGCAGTGAGGTGAGTCTCACATCTCAGATGTTCTCCTGCTCCAGCCAGCAGCTGGTAGAAGATGTGGAAAGTTCTCTCGTCTTTGGCCTGACGAATAGCTCTGGATTTCTCCAGGAGATCTGAAGTTCAGGATGTAAGGAAACACCACGCTGACTTTAGGAGCTCGGGAG
>CM042560.1:432500-435000 GCA_023630585.1 Cranoglanis bouderius
GAAATAGTGCACTGGATTTTCTCCACTATGTTTTTAGACACCTATAAAAGGGAAATCCTGAAAACAGTGCACTATACAGTGAACAGGACACGGTTTAAGACACCATCATGTAGAAAATATAGTATAGAAAATGTAATAAAATAGGCGTGTTGTAGTAAAATTATTCTACTAGTGATGGATTATTTGTGTTCAAGACAAAACCCGTTTAAAAAAAATAAAAAAATCCTTGTGTATAATGAAAACATTTCCCTCAGTCACTCTCCCATATAGACTCCAACCAGCCTTAATAAAGTCCAGAGCATTTGGGACAGAGCTCACGTTTCCGTCCCATTAACACCTATTTAACACAACAATAATAACATAGCCATGTACAGTGTAAAGTGTACAGTATAGAGTGTAAAGTGTACAGTATAGAGTGTAAAGTGTACAGTATAGAGTGTAAAGTGTAGAGTGTACAGTATAGAGTGTAAAGTGTAGAGTATAGAGTGTAAAGTGTACAGTATAGAGTGTAAAGTGTACAGTGTACAGTATAGAGTGTAAAGTGTAGAGTGTAGAGTGTAAAGTGTAAAGTATAAAGTGTAGAGTGTACAGTATAGAGTGTAAAGTGTAGCGTATAGAGTGTAAAGTGTAGAGTGTAAAGTATAGAGTGTAAAGTGTACAGTATAGAGTGTAAAGTATAGAGTGTAAAGTGTAGAGTGTACAGTATAGAGTGTAAAGTGTAGAGTATAGAGTGTAAAGTGTACAGTATAGAGTGTACAGTATAGAGTGTACAGTATAGAGTGTAAAGTGTAGAGTGTACAGTGTAGAGTGTAAAGTGTAGAGTGTACAGTACAGAGTGTACAGTACAGAGTGTACAGTACAGAGTGTACAGTACAGAGTGTACAGTACAGAGTGTACAGTATAGAGTGTACAGTATAGAGTGTAAAGTGTAGAGTATAGAGTGTAAAGTGTAGAGTGTAAAGTATAGAGTGTAGAGTGCAGAGTGTAGAGTGTAGAGTGTAAAGTGTAGAGTGTAAAGTGTAGAGTGTAGAGTGTAAAGTGTTCAGTATAGAGTGTAGAGTATAGAGTGTAGAGTATAGTGTACAGTATAGAGTGTACAGTATAGAGTGTAAAGTGTAGAGTGTACAGTATAGAGTGTAAAGTGTAGAGTATAGAGTGTAAAGTGTAGAGTATAGAGTGTAGAGTAGAGTGTAGAGTATAGAGTGTAAAGTGTAGAGTAGAGTGTAGAGTATAGAGTGTAAAGTGTAAAGTGTTCAGTATAGAGTGTAGAGTATAGAGTGTATAGTGTGCAGTGTAAAGTGTAGAGTGTACAGTATAGAGTGTAAAGTGTACAGTATAGAGTGTAAAGTGTAGAGTGTAAAGTACAGAGTGTAAAGTGTACAGTATAGAGTGTAGAGTGTAAAGTGTAAAATGAGAAAATAAACTCACAGGAATGTTGTGGTCCTTCCTTCCTTTGTGTGAGGAAGCGACATGTGCCAGGTACTGAATGACTTTTTTAGTGTTTTCGGTTTTTCCTGCTCCAGATTCACCTCTGAGGGGAGAGAAACACACACACACACACACACACACACACACACACACACACACACACACACACGCTCACCGAGTGTGTTCCCATTCCCATTTACTGCAGCACTCTCCCTGTAAACTACATGCTGTGATAGAAATCAGATTAAGGCCCAGAAATCCGATAACGACTGGAGTTTAGCCCAGTAATCAGATTTCTGAGTGTATCCAAGTCTATATTAATCTGTTCGAGTTCATTTTCTCACATCCTCACACTCAACAACATCAGTCTTCAGATCAGAACACACACAACAAGCAGAGAGAGAAGCTAACCAGAACCTGCAGTAGATCTCTCTACACCCTGCAGTCGGATCAGTGTGCCGAATAAACACATTTAAATAATAAATGAATGGATAGACAGATCATCTAAACAAATAAACAAAACAAATAAATATTCAAAATAATAATACATTTAAAAAATAATTAATTATTTTAAATATAATAAATAATTAGACAAAGACAGAGAGAGACAGAGATAGATCGATACATAGATATATGGATGGACAGACAGACAGACAGACAGACAGGCAGGCAGACAGACAGACAGAGAGAGAGAGATACACAATCAGACAGATGGTTGCACACAGACAGACACACAGATAAATAGGGGAGAGAGAGACAGACAGACAGACAGGTGGTGTCACAGAGAGATATATAGGAGAGAAGATAGGAGAGTGAGGGAGCAGACAGAGGAGCAGACAGAGGAGGAGACAGAGGAGGAGACAGAGGAGCAGACAGAGGAGGAGACAGAGGAGGAGACAGAGGAGCAGACAGAGGAGCAGACAGAGGAGCAGACAGAGGAGCAGACAGAGGAGGAGACAGAGGAGCAGAGGGCCTCAGTGTGAATGTGTGCAGTGGAAGATTCCTTTTCTCCTGCATCATGTCTGAGTAATGTGCACACGCGCACACACACACACACACACACACACACACA
>CM042560.1:437500-455000 GCA_023630585.1 Cranoglanis bouderius
AGACTCAACCTGAGAACCAACCTGAGACCCAACCTGAGACTCAACCTGAGACCCAACCTGAGACTCAACCTGAGACCCATGTGTCAACATCAGAAAAAAATAAAGATGAAAAGATTTTAGGAGAGATAAAGACTGTATAAATCACAATACTCAACACATCTACACAACACTCTACACATCTACACAACACTCTACACATCTACACATCTACACAACACATCTACACATCTACACATCTACACAACACATCTACACATCTACACAACACTCTACACAACACTCAACACAACACATCTACTCAACACATCTACACAACACTCTACACATCTACACATCTACACAACACATCTACACATCTACACATCTACACAACACATCTACACAACACTCTACACATCTACACATCTACACAACACATCTACACAACCTCTACACATCTACACATCTACACATCTACACAACACATCTACACATCTACACAACACATCTACACAACACTCTACACATCTACACAACACTCTACACATCTACACACTACTCACACAAACAAACAAACAAGGGTCACTATTCATCTAAAAATTAAAAACCTTATGCAAAAAAAATCTTTATCATCACATTTTATTTTCACTGTGATTTTAGTTTGTTTTTGATATTTTTAATTTTCGGTCTTTCACCTTTTAATTTCCTCCATCACCGGGCCTCGCGTACAGACCCGCACACGGACACATTTACGCCGGGCCTCGCGTACAGACCCGCACACGGACACATTTACGCCGGGCCTCGCGTACAGACCCGCACACGGACACATTTACGCCGGGCCTCGCGTACAGACCCGCACACGGACACATTTACGCCGGGCCTCGCGTACAGACCCGCACGCGGACACATTTACGCCGGGCCTCGCGTACAGACCCGCACGCGGACACATTTACGCCGGGCCTCGCGTACAGACCCGCACGCGGACACATTTACGCCGGGCCTCGCGTACAGACCCGCACGCGGACACATTTACGCCGGGCCTCGCGTACAGACCCGCACGCGGACACATTTACGCCGGGCCTCACGTACAGACCCGCACACGGACACATTTACACCGGGCCTCGCGTACAGACCCGCACGCGGACACATTTACGGCAGGCCTCGCGTACAGACCCGCACGCGGACACATTTACGCCGGGCCTCGCGTACAGACCCGCACGCGGACACATTTACGGCGGGCCTCGCCGACAGACCCGCACGCGGACACATTTACGCCGGGCCTCGCGTACAGACCCGCACGCGGACACATTTACGCCGGGCCTCGCGTACAGACCCGCACGCGGACACATTTACGCCGGGCCTCGCGTACAGACCCGCACGCGGACACATTTACGCCGGGCCTCGGGTACAGACGCCGCACGGACACATTTACGCCGGGCCTCGCGTACAGACCCGCACGCGGACACATTTACGCCGGGCCTCGCGTACAGACCCGCACGCGGACACATTTACACCGGGCCTCGCGTACAGACCCGCACGCGGACACATTTACGTGCAAAACATTTACTGTAAATTCAGAAAGTCAGCGTTTGTAAATCCGGCAGAAATATTCAGTTCGGTTTGTCTAACAAACATTTACACATTTAAACTTTACTAAAACATTGGTAAGTGAGGCCCAGTGTACTGCTTACTGTTTTATTCTTTACATATATTTTAACTTTTACATGATGCACCTTAACATTTTGACTAAAACTGGAGTGCTATATAAATAAAGCTTATTATTATAAATTATATTATTCACCAAGCATGACTGTGTAATCGTGGACGCTTTAAAAACACCAGAACTCTCCCTGATGTCTGCAGAGACAGAAACGCTGATGTGCCGTTCGGTAGGCAGTGTGATTACACCGCTGTTCCTACTCCTTTTATGGACAAATGTAGAAGAACATGTGTTTCAGGAATCCTCAGAGAGAGAGAGAGAGAGAGAGAGAGAGAGAGAGAGAGAGAGAGAGAGAGAGAGAGAGAGAGAGAGAGAGAGAGAGAGAGAGAGGGGAAAAAACCCCTACAAAAACCATGCCAATGCCGTCATTCATTCTTGCACCGAGGCGTAATTCATATCCGAAAAGCTCAGCGCTTATCCACACACACCTGAGGAATCTAACACGTTCTACAGGTCGGGTTCCAATCCTGTTATCACACCTTCATACGCTTCAGACTCTTAACACTCGCTCTGCTCCGTGTTCCACGTCTCCACTGGCATTCAGCTCAGAATCTCAGCCTCTTACACAATGAGAGTGTTTTTCCTCTCTCATACACGTCTACTGTTCAACATAGTTATTACAATCTGGATCATAAACCTGTAAATGAGTGAGTGAGTCAGTGAGTGAGTGAGTGTGAACACTAGGGGGCAGTGTCGCACACAGCAAATTATAACATGGAGAACATTTTCTGTTAAAATAAAAAAAAAAGAAGAAAGTCAGGAGTTTCAGTGAAACAGAGAGAACAGATGGATGAAGATCTGGTGGTTTGAGGATCACCTGAGGCAAAACTGCACCGAAATTTGTTTGGGGTTGATGTTCCTGGATCTTCGCCTGAGCTTTTCTCATCTTCCTAAAATAAGTGTCAGTGTCACTGCACTGGGTTTGTAGCGTAGTGAAGATGCGGAGGCTCTCGCTCTCGCCGTTACACAACTCACAACCGAGTTTATTGTACTGAATCCTCTCTCCTTAGAGAGTTTGTGTTGTGAGGAGTCGTCTGCTTCATGATTCACGCTGCACTGATCTCAGATCAGCTCTCACCTCCGTTACACTGATGTTAGGCTCAATAAACTGATCCCAGACCTGCAGTGCTGTACTCAATATAACACTCCTCTAACTTAATGAGAACTGGCTAACAAAACGGCGTTTGGCTCACACCCTCACGTTCAGTGTGTGTGTGTGTGTGTGTGTGTGTGTGTGTGTGTGTGTGTGTGTGTGTGGTTTATTCACGTACCTATAACCAGTTCTACAACACACTGAGACATATTATATATTCAAAATGATCAGGCACTTCAAACCATGCAAATGAGTAAATTTGCATTTAATTATCATGTAAAACTTTTTCTTAAACCTTCAGATACAATTCATTTCGTTTTATTTTCATTTTATTCCATACCATCCATTTCTAAATGATTTCTTAATGCTAAAAGAACTTACAGGTGCATCTCAATGAATTAGAATGTCGTGGAAAAGTTCATTTATTTCAGTAATTCAACTCAAATTGTGAAACTCGTGTATTAAATAAATTCAGTGCACACAGACTGAAGTAGTTTAAGTCTTTGGTTCTTTTAATTGTGATGATTTTGGCTCACATTTAACAAAAACCCACCAATTCACTATCTCAACAAATTAGAATATGGTGTTTTTTGAAAACCAAAGTCACTGCATCCATTTACCAAGAAATTTTGGAGCACTTCATGCTTCCTTCTGCTGACCAGCTTTTTGAAGATGCTGATTTCATTTTCCAGCAGGATTTGGCACCTGCCCACACTGCCAAAAGCACCAAAAGTTGGTTAAATGACCATGGTGTTGGTGTGCTTGACTGGCCAGCAAACTCACCAGACCTGAACCCCATAGAGAATCTATGGGGTATTGTCAAGAGGAAACTGAGAAACAAGAGACCAAAAAATGCAGATGAGCTGAAGGCCACTGTCAAAGAAACCTGGGCTTCCATACCACCTCAGCAGTGCCACAAACTGATCACCTCCATGCCACGCCGAATTGAGGCAGTAATTAAAGCAAAAGGAGCCCCTACCAAGTATTGAGTACATGTACAGTAAATGAACATACTTTCCAGAAGGCCAACAATTCACTAAAAATGTTTTTTTTATTAGTCTTATGAAGTATTCTAATTTGTTGAGATAGTGAATTGGTGGGTTTTTGTTAAATGTGAGTTAGTGATGTGTGTGTGTGTGTGTGTGTGTGTGTGTGTGTGTGCGCGCTCCATACTACATTCCTACAGACAGCTGGATGTTGGGTGTAGAACCTCTCTGACCTTTTATACCACACGTTATTTAAATGTTTTATGTGTTTAAACACAAATCATCTTTAATCCAGAATTAAACTCAGTGTATTTTTTCTGTTAATCTAACAATCTATAATCTGTTTGTGTAAACTTTAACGGTTAACGTGTGTACGGAGTCTCGGCTCCCGTCTCCCTCAGTCTTGGTCGTCTGCTGCTGATGTAGTTTGGTATGAGAGGAATGCTGTGGCTCGTTAATCTTGTGGAGGGGCAGAAAGGGTTTCTTTGGGGGTGGGTGATGGTGGTGGTTTGGGGTGGGGGTCGGTCGGGGGGGGGCGTAACGGGGCAAAATCTGAACTCCAGGACTGACTCCAGGTCAGTGGTGGTGCTGATGGGTGGAGTGAACGACATGCAGGTCAGAAACTGAGAATCAGCATCAGCCCGCCAGAACCGGCCGAGTGACTCATGTCCCGCTCAGACGTGAATAAAATCCGTCTCGCGGAGACACAGAATACGGAGCGTGACTCGCATTCCTCAGTGCCGAGAGGAAACCGACATCACCAACTGCTTCGTCATGCTCACTCACTCACTGCTGCATCAT
The DNA here is from genome assembly GCA_023630585.1 of Cranoglanis bouderius. NCBI lineage: Eukaryota > Metazoa > Chordata > Actinopteri > Siluriformes > Cranoglanididae > Cranoglanis > Cranoglanis bouderius. The sequence goes on from CM042560.1 coordinate 442,080, forward strand.
GGGATACGTCAAGCAGCTGTCTCTCTGCGGCGAATTCCTCCAATTCCCGGCGGAGAAGGAAACGCGGCTGAATATAGAATCAATGGAAAATGGAAGAGATCCAATCTCCAGTCACGGGCTGATGGAGTGGAAACCGATGTTTTGACGCAGCATTACAAAGCAAGAGTGTGACAGTAACTCTCTTCCTACCACACCGACCAATCAGAGCGCAGCACACATAAACCTGCATCCCGAGAGCCAGGGACAAGCAGATTACGAGTCCGGGATACTCGCTGGTTATTTGTAGGATAAGTAGGGTCTCCAGAGGGGTGTGTTCTTCTCTAAATATAAAATAAAGCTTTTATTTGTCACGTACGTTTAAACGTAACGTTTCACAGCGACGAGAATCCCTTTGATGCTCTGGTTTCACACCACAGTCATGGTGAGGTCTAGCCTTCAGTAGCAAGAACCCTGACCAAAGATTAACTACAAGACGGACTCGTAACGTCTGTGATAGAAACGGTAGCCTCAGAGGCTCCGCCCACGAGACACAGATCGTCATATCTTTTGTGCACTTTTCTGGCCACAAACCTCAGGGTAATGAAGGCTGCAATCCGATTGGCTCTTCAGTCTTCCTTGTGTACGCGACGCTGCGTACTGGTTTCCGGTCTTTACGCTAAACGTGCACAAATATGATTTTTAAAATAAAAACTTTTAAAAACAATTACAGTGCTTGGTAAATAAATAAATAAATCGCGGAATTCTGTGTTTAACAGTTAATTTGCGTGAAGCGCTCTGCTCGAGACGTTCTGTAGATTCTGTTAAAGAAGGCGGTTCTTGGTTTCAAGCGAGACTACAGAAGACCACATCTCTTCCTCAGGAATTCCAATACTAGCTAACTAGCTAAACGTACGAGTTACATTAGCGTTAGCGGCCACTTTCGGCTGTGATGATGGGCATGTTAATGAATTTATGCGTGTTATTTATTAATTATCCTTTTTGTCAAAAGGTCAACCAAAAAAATCTTTAGTAAAATATCGGTACTGTGTAGTTGAGAGGGAAGTTCAGCTACATCACACAAACCCAACGTCTCCAAAACCCGGAATGTCGTGACTAAAGCGCTTCCGTTCTGGAATTCCTTTAAAACTCGGCAGATCTGCTGTGATCCAGGTGAAAGCAGAGAGGCCTGGACGGACTTCAGAAAGACACAAAGTGCTGAAACACATTACTGCTCGTTTGGGTTTATTAGGACCAGGTGGAGGAGGAACCCGACCTCCAAAGCCCAGGAGAGGGAAGTCTACACGTACACGCTCGCATTCCTCCACCGTCTTCAACTCAATCCGAGAGTAAAATAAACGGAAGATGAAGCTTTGGCAGATATTAGATCTACACCGCATGATGTCCTGACCTTTTAAAGTTCTGACATTTTATTCATTTCCTGGTCACGAGCGGCTTCTTACTCCGAACCCCCATCGTCTTACACACCTCTTTTAAATAATGACCTGGGACTCGTTTTCCTCATTTCTTTCTGGGCTGCATTAAAGTGTTGGAGTGCACCACTTTCACATCGCGCCGTTAGCCCGGAGTTATCCTGCGTTCGTCCGCGTGTGGTCTGTGCACATGGTGCAGTACCAGCGTACACAGCGGGGGGGTCGGTACAGCGCGATTCGACACCATGGTAACACATCAGACTGAACAAACTAGACCCGTGTCCTAAACCACACACTTCTGTACTAATCTAGACCACTTTTAAAATATTCACGCTATCCGATTTCTCCTCACTGAACACTTTTTTTTTTTAAAAGGTAGCGATCTTCTAGAGGGTTCAGATTTCTAACTAGTTTGAGATGCTCATGACAACAATCACGACAACAGCAGGGAATCTTAAAGAAGAACCCAACGGCTTATCCGCGTGATTAAAAGACCGTATCTCGAAGAGTCCCAAGAATAGCAGCAGGCAATCGCTGACCGGTTAACATGTTGCCATGGAAACCAGGGATGTTTCAGTGCTGAGCTGTCTAGTGGACGGTACACGCAGGAGAGAACGTGAACACACGCAGTGAAGCTTCATTCAGGATTATTTTCTTTTTAAACAGACATTAGCTCCAACACTTAGCTCCATGCACCGCCTGTTAGCTTCCTGTACGTCAGCTAGCTAAACTATACGCTGATGATCCCGGTACTCAAAATGGATTAAATACGAGATCGAGGGGTCAGTTTTTTGGCACTCAATCCATTTCCATCCTTATTATTTATTACTCAGTTCCCATAGCGATCTCGTCTCCTGCTCAACTTGTAACGAGTTTTAAATAGACCATAAATTTCAGCTTCTGAGTCCAGCACATTCATCATCATCAGACTTTAATTTAATCCTCGCTGCTTAGCCGAGATGATTTTATACTCTTTATACTTTAATTTCGTATTTCCCCCCTCGGTGTGTGGTTTCGCTACAGCGCGCTGGAAGCCATGTCTCCCCTAAAAAACACAGATGTTTTCGTTTAAGCAAGCGCTCCTTTCCCTTTACACGCCTTCCACACTCGCTATAATTACAAACTTACTGCAGCCAACAGCCAGTGATGGAGATCGTGGAAAGTATTTGGAAAATCCATCAAAGGCAGATGCGCCTCGTGTGTGTGTGTGTGTGTGTGTGTGTGTGTGTGTGTGTGTAGAAGTGACGAAACGTGGCGCTGGTCCGACCCAAACCACATCCAACCTTCATCCTGGCTTCACAGTGGCATCTCGGACCAGTCCGGTAAAATCAGGGCTTCAGTCTAATCAGGGCTGTGTCCCAAACGCTATCGAACTCAAATCAGGGTCACTACGACGGAGATCATCATCATCATCATCATCATCATCATCATCACAGTGATCTATCGTAGCCTGCTAGCTAGAAGTTATATGAGTGAGCCTCACAAAGAAGCATAAACTCCTCTGTAAAGTTACAGCTTTACCTCTGACACTGGAGACTCCTTCCATAAGTGTAAGGAGACGTTTATGTAAATTCAGGAAAACGTCACCACATCAATATCGATTCTTCATAGATGTGTTTATTATCAGTGGAGCGTCCGCTGTACACGTCCCCGTGAATGAGCTGTTACTATAGAAACCATAACGTATTGGATTAGAACGAGCGCAATAATAATAATAATAATAATAATAATAATAATCCTGCCCTACTGTTATAGAGAATTAATCAACGCCTTCTGATCAGAACCAATCAGAATGTAACGTATTGTAGTAAATGTGGGTTTTTCCCCGTTGGTGTAAACTCTGTACAATATAAAAGAGTGTGTGATGATAATCACAGCATGCCTGATGCTTGTCGCTGTGCCAGCAGGCATAGTAACACACACACACACACACACACACACACACAGAGAGAGAGAGAGAGGAGTGTGAGGAAATTCCCCCCAGTGCGTCTCTCTCTCACACACACAGCTGCACAAAGGCTCCATTGTACCCCACAACGAGGGTCAGACACTCCGAAAGCCACCATTTTATGTGCACTACACCTCCCGCTGTAGGGTCTGATTGAAACACAACAGCTGAAGGAGATGTGGAATGTTCCAGAAGATAAGTTAGAGGAGTTCCTCCTGCTTTCTTTCTGCTCACTGGACACATTTTCACCCGAGAGTTTATCTCAGAGACGCGGCCATCATCTACTCAGATAAAACGGCCGGGGGGTGAGGGTTTAAATACATAACAACAGGACGCTAAACAGCAGCTGTACACACACACACACACACACACACACACACACACACACACACACACACACACACACACACACCATCCTAAAACAAATAACAGAAAGCAGAGATAAAACAATCCAGCTTTAATAATTAATACAGTGAGATCAAATATGCTGTTCTGGATCAGGGCGTGTCTCAGACAGATGGTGACGTGCCGTCTCATACCGCGTGCGCACACACACACACACACACACACACACACACACACACACACACACACACACGAAAGTGTTTAAGATGTTCAGTAACTACTATACTATACAGAGAAGTGTGTAAGCAAGAAAGTACAAAGTGAGACATTAACAATATGACGGAGATTAAAGTGAAGGCAGTAGATAAAAGCGGAGACGTGGACTGTGCGTGTCTGGAGTTCACGTCTTTATTCACGCAGCCGACACGAGCACATCGCTGCTTCTCTTTCAGACAAAGACTTTCAACCCTCACCAAATAATATATATATATATATATATATATATATATATCTCAGTACATGCCAGAATACGCGAATCACATCCAGATGTGTAAACTGTCAGTCACACTTTCACCACAACTCTGGTTCCTGGTTAATGAGATCTCTGTCCAGGAGTTGCAGTGATCTGATTATACACAGCTGGCCAAACTGTCTGTGCTCTCTGGGTGGGAGGGGCATACTTGTCTCTCCCCTGTCAATCACAGAGACACTGGCGTCTGTGAGCTCATGTATGCGGAAGATGGCAGATAGCGCTTTATTCAAAGTGTGTTGAAGCTGGCTGGCGTCTTGGAGCTTGCGATTTAGGTCAGGGCCGAGACGTGTCACGTGACGTCATGGCGACGCGCGTTCAGCCCTCTTCGCTTCACGTTCAGCAAAATCGAGCATTTTTGGCCGCAACAATCACAAAAAACCCCTCAGAACTCCGTTCAGTATCGTGTACAATGATAAGATGAGTCTTTTGTGAAAGGACTGAGAGTGACCGAGAGTGAGGTCATCAAGGGATCAAGCGTGTCACTGGTCGATTAAATTCACTCAGTACAATTAATACTTATATTAACGAGTAGCGGGAAAGACAGAACGATAAACAAACTATAAAAAGATTTTTTTATATCGCCTGCAATGTGAGCAATGTAACCGAAATACTATTCAAGATAAAATTCTCATTTTTAATCTGCATGTATATAAATACGTTTTAAATCTACAGAGAAAATCACAGAACAATAAGCAGGAGCTTAAAAACAACAAAAAAAAAAACATCCAATCAGTGCTGCTGCAGAACTTTATTATTTTTTGCTTTCATTCCTCAAATATGCAGAAACCCAAAGGCCCACCACAGAGAAAACCCAGGAAACACACACACACACACACACACACACACACACACACACACACACACACACACACACACACACCTCTCTCTCTCTCTCTCTTTCTGCCTTTTCCCTGCATTCCAGATGTGGCTGTGCAAAATTAATTTATCTCCAGGGGCTGAAAAAAAAAAAAAAAAACATAATAGCTACCTTTGGACATACTTTCCATTTCTCCTGCTGCTTACGTCACGACGTACAATAAAAACTCACCGAACCGCCAATATAACTAAATAAGGCCAGAACGCCGAGCGGAGCCGCGCACGTAAGAATGTCAGGCTTCTTGAAACACTCAATGGAAAACAAACGTTTCGTTGTAAAGAAGTGGATAAAGACTGCAGTGGAATTTCTCTTCTGAAGAAAACCTGGTGTGTGTTTAATCTGTGATGAAGTTAAAAATAAAACCTGTCCCTTCAAGTACAGTGGAGCTCATAATTCTAGTCCTCCACCGCCTCCAAAAAACAAAAACAAACAAACAAACAAACAAGAGTAATAGTTACTATAGAGGCATTTTTACTGCTAACACACTGGAATGTAGATCATTCATTTAATTTAGAAATTGTTTTATTGCACAATTGCAGACTTTGCAGATTTAAAAATAGATTAGAATCTAAAAACATGTTCATACTTCAAAGGGGTATTTCAATGAGAAAGTTGTTTTACCCGATAAACAGTTATTTACAGCTACGTTTATGTACACAGTGTTTGTCTAAACTAAACTATTCCGTTGCTTCTTCATAAGAACGAATAAACGTTTATACCCAAAACCTTTCATTATTAACAGTTACTACTTATTTCTAGCTACAAATTTGTTTTTACCCAAAATGTTGTGTTTCTTAGCTAAAAAGTTTCCTTTTTATATAGTTTGGAAAAAAGAAATTAATACAAATTTGAAACTGTACCCAAAACTCATAATTCTTATAAAGGACCTACTATTCCTGTTTTAACAGAACAGAAAACATTAGGATTCTTAGCTAAAAACATTTTTCTGTTTATACACAAATGCTTTGTCTCACCTAGAACTCATAATTCCTACCAATATCTTATTATTCCTAGCTACAAAACTTGTTTTTAAACATTACTTCTAGCTACAGAATAATTAAAAATTTTTTTTTTTTACCAAAAACATTTAGTTAAAAACTTATCTACCTAAAACCCATCATTCTTACCCAATACTCACTATTTCTAGCTACAAAATTGTTACTTAGTCAAAACACTTTATTTTTCCTAAAAAAAAAAAAAACAAAAATTCTGTTTATTCAGAAAGATATTACATTTTATTAATTTATTATTATTATTTTTTTACAAAGAACTTATTTTCTTACTTAAAACCTATAATTCTTACTAAATGCATATTACTTCTAGCAACAGAATTGTTATTTTTAATCAAAAGCATTGTATCTCTCAGCTAAAATAGTTTTCTGGAAATTTAGCATCTCATGTAAAACTTACAATTCTTCAAGGTCTTTCCGTTTCTACCTACTAAACTTATTTTTAACCAAGACATCGTGTCCTTCAGCTACACAATATTTTCTTTTTATACTTTTATTACATCCAGGTGCAGAACTGTTAATTTTACCTAAAACATTGTGTTTCTTAGCTAATTTTATTATAATTATTAAAAAGAAATTATTCATCTTACCTAAAACTTACAATTCTTACCAAGTACTTATCATTCCTAGCTACAGAATTGTTGTTTTTATCCAAAACATTGTGTTTCCTTGAGGGAAAATGGTTACTGGCTAAGAAATTGGTTTCAGTGTTTTTTCTTAGCATAAAAATAAATAAATAAACAAACAAACATACAAATAAATAAATAAAAAGTTATCCTTACCTTGCAGCATGCACCTGTAGGCCGATTCGGAGATGGCGTAGATGTGCGGTGGCATCTCGTGCCTCTTTTTTCCGCGGTACATCTCGATGATGTTCTCTGAGTAAATGGGCAGGTTTTTGTACGGGTTTATCACCACACAGAAGAGTCCGGAATACGTCTGGAAAAGGAAAAAAAAATAGATTATAAACAGAACTGCTTTATTCGGGAACTCTTTATGATTATGTTCCTAAACAGTAGCACACTAGCATGCTAAATAAATTAATTAACAAACAAACTGTAAGCCTCCATAGCAGTGTTAGCTAGCTAAGAAATTAGGACCCTGAGATTTTTCCAGTTAGCACAGAATCTGGCTTCATGATAAACCCCACTGTACTGTAGGAAATGGTATGGTCCATGAGTACTATTTTGCCACTATGTAGTACAGTAGAATGTGGTTTGGGACGGAGCCCACAGCGAGACTGGAACACACTCGACATATAATTTCAAACCTTTTTTTTCTTTCTTTTTTAATCAGTAAACACGACACCAGTTGGGCAAAGTCTAAGTACAGGATGTTCCTGCCCACACACACACACACACACACACACACACACACACACACACACACACACACCCACCCTTAAAAATGACCTTGTTCTAACTAAACAGTATTTGTGCAGCATGTAACTGCAGACCAAACTGTAAGGAAATAAAGCATAAACTTATAATAACGTGGAGCTGGAGGTCACGTGTTGAGCGTCTGCATCCTCCGTCTGGGTTTATACCACGTGCTATCTTATATGATTAGCTAACTAGCCCTTTTGCTAACTAGCCACAAGATGAGCTAATTCTCTAACATTGTAACGTTCAGTTTGTCTGATATTAAAATGTTCAGCTTTATATAATCAGATCTGTGCTCCTGAGTCACTGTGCTAAGTTTAACTCAACTCGGCTGCTTGGCTTTGTTCAGCACAGGTGTGTGACACACACACACACACACACACACACACACACACACACACACACACACACACACACAGATTTATGAGCAGACAGGGATTTACGTCTCCCTCCTTTCCCGTCCTCTTTCACTGGTCTGTAACGTTCAGTGACTTCTGCTAAACTTAACATCACAACTGACTTCTGGCCATTTCATGCACGATAAACTATTTTTTTTTTTTTAAATACAGTAAACAAACAAACAAATATATATGATTTAACTATAACTTATCTATCACTAAACTCTATTTTTAAAAACCCTAATGGGCGAGTTAGATTACACAATGATTGGCTGTTGAGTCTCCTAGCAACAACACAACCCAAACACATCTACACAAAGTTGTGATAAAACCAGATGAATAAAAACCTCCACCTTCACCTCCAGCGAGTTTTAAAAGCTACACTGATTAGCATATGGTAACGATACATACGATCATGTTTTATAAAAAGGCTTGTGGATTAAAACGTTAATTCTTTTCCTCACGTCACTGTTTCAAGCATGTCCATGGTGCCACGCCTACAAAACTCCATAAAAGGCAAAGAGAGCCGACTAAATGATGAAAGACGGCCTCCTAATGTAGTGTACACGACACCTTCCAGTAATGCAGCTCAGCCACTGCAGCGTGTCAGCTACCACACACACACAATAACGCCCTATTCGGATGGGGTCGCGGGGTAATTTCCTCTTTTATCACACACCCCCAACAAACTAATCCAATCCAAATAGAGCCTGACCCGTCCTCCTTTTACAGGGTGCCATTACTTTTGCCCTGACTGAACGGCTAGTATTCTAGGTCATTAACATGAAGCGACTGATTTTCAGAAAATGTTCACCGAAATAAGTAAGTGGTTTAAACGTGACGGAGTAATCCGTGTATAAAATCGCAGGGACGCGTCGACGATCAATCAATCAATCGTGCGATTTCGAATTTTACGATCAGTCGAGATTCACGTTACGAGCGAATCTCCTTATATGGAAATTTACACAAACTCAGGAGTGAAATGTTTATTATTTTTCCCCTCCTGCATTTCCATCATCAGCACATTTCTGGTGTAAACGCTCCTGCCGCAGGTTTACGGATAAACGTGTTCGTATGTGGAGTGATAAATACTCAGGGTCGGGGTTATAGATCAGAATCTCCAGAGTGATAAATACTCAGGGTCGGGGTTATAGATCAGAATCTACAGATATGTGGGAGGAGCTAATCATGGAATTGATTTGGTAAAGGGCTTTAAACTTAAATCTCTCACACACACACACGCACACGCACGCACACACTAAAAACCAGACTCTCTCACTAGACCAAACGTTTATTCCTGATAGCTGATTGGACGTTAACGTCCTCGCTGTCCTACGATATTCCAGATCACCACGACACATCGCAGTACGCAACAATTACAATAAATTATCAAGGAAATATTTCTGTCCTGTTCAGACGCCAGGATGTTTTATTTAAAGTCTTTATTTTAGACAAAGAACATCAGTGACCTTCTCTCTCCCTCTCTCTCTCTCTCTGTCCCTCTCTCTCTCTCTCTGTCCCTCTCTCTCTCCCTCTCTGTCCCTCTCTCTCCCTCCCTCTCTCTCCCTCTAAGATGACAATCCCATAATGCTGTTCATCACATGCCAGACACTCTGTAGTCACTATAATGTAGTAAACTACAATAAAGTGTGTGCGTGAGTGTGTGTGTGTGTGTGTGTGTGTGTGTGTGTGTGTGAGTGTGTGTGTGTGTGTGTGTGTGAGTGTGTGTGTGTGAGAGAGAGAAACCCCAGTCCACTAACATTCCATGATGACCTCATCACTGCTGGCCTCCTGTTTTCAGTGTGAGGTGGAAAAACCACAAACGCTCCTGCACTCGTCCTGTATTGGGCTTAAACTATCCCCCTCCTTCTTTATCTCAGTTTTTCTCTCCTTGCCTTGTTCTTTTCTTACTTCTCTTATAAATCTTACACACTACAGCTGAGAAAGTTAAAGACAGAACACAATAAAAACTGATAAATATCCTGAAGTTAAATATTTCACATATATACACGTTTTTAAAAAAAACTCTCTTGTACTTTTCATAATCAGTAAAGAAATATAACACTACATCACCAGGGATTGGTACATGCCCCGCCCCACCCCGCCCTCCCCCTCCCCCGCGCGGGCGTGACACTTACGTAGATGAGTCCGGAGTAGTAGCGGTCCTTCAGGTTGTGGAGAACCGACGCCTCATTGAGGCAGGTGAGCTCGGCCATGTCCTCCACCTTACTGAACTTGGGTGGGTTCATCTTCTGGATGTCGTCTTTGTTCACCAGAGCTTTCTTCCCGTTCTCGGCGAGCTCCACCACCACCTCCTCGCCTCGCTCCTCCCGAATGCTGGCCGCCTCGAACCCGTGCCTCTCGGACGGAACCCACACCAGCTTCTTGGCGGTCCAGTCGGCCTGCGTGGCCGGGTTATAGACCACGGCCCGGTCCACGAAGAGGTACCGCTCCGGGTCCTCCTGCCCGCTCCGCTGAGCCATCTCCGGCATTGGGACTAGAAACGTAGGCCACCTAAAGAGGGAACCGAGGAGAACCGGACACGAGTCAACACTTCACACTCTGACCCATCACCTCACTGACTGCAGTCTTCTTCACTTCTACACACTTTATTTATTTATTTATTTTCTGAGCTGCTACATTTTTAGACACTTTTCAATTTTGTACTTTTTTTATTGCATTTTTTTCTATTATTTTTTGAGCTACTTTTTTAAACACAATTTGGGATTATTGTACAATATTTTGTATTATTTGGAGTTAATTGTTTGTTCCACTTTTTGAGCGACTTTTTTTACTACAGTTTGAGGTACTCCAATTTTTATGATTTTTTTTTTTAGCTACATTTTGAACAATTCATTTTTACTATTTTCTAAGTTTTTTTGTTATTTTTAAGCTTTTTTCCCCCTAAACTTTTCAATTTGAGGTACTAACATTTTTACTTTTTTAATTTATATACATTTGCTATTTTTTAAACCACATTTTTAACAACTTTACTACATTTCAACCTATTAATTTTTTACTCAATTTTTGAGATACTTTTCAAATTACTTTTATTTGAACAAATGTTTTTAGCTACTTTTTTGTTTTTTTTAACTATTTGAGGTATTCTGAGCTCACCTTAAACCACTTTTTCACTATTTTTAGTCTATTTTTTGTTTCCTGTGCTACATTTTTAGTAGTTTTTTTTATTTATTTTTTAACGATTGAGCTTTACTCTGGTGATGTGACAGGACGGGTTGTTGTAACAGGACTCTGGGTGGTGTTCAGGGTGGAGGGGTTTATATACGGCCCGAGACCTGAGATACTCGCACAAAAGCACAATTTATATGAAGTGTAATACTGATCTCACATCCTCACTCAGTACTAATCACCACCAGGATTACTCAACACTTCAGGCTCTCACTGAACACTGGGATAATGAGAGGATAAAACCTTTTAATTCTACAAACTGGATAAAAATGAATTTAAAATAATAATAATAATAATAATTAAAAGAACGCAGAACTTTCCCCCTTTACTGCTTTGATTCAGAATCATATTTAATACCACATTCTGACCGTTACCATGGCGACGATATGAAATGATTATATCAGCACGTGCCTCATCACAAATAAACGTGGATGATGATTGATTTTAACTTCCTGTTTAAAATGTAAACATTTACACCACTGAGCTACGCAACAGAAGAGTCAACACAACCTCAACACACACCGAACACATGGAGGTGTGACTCCTAACACCGGTTCTGCAGCAGTGCAGGCTGCTTTATAACAATTACATTTATATTTTTACTAATTAAACCATGAACGCTTCAGTGATCTGCAGAAATCACCTCAGACACAGAGAGAGGCCTGGATTCCTGCCCCAAAAACACCACAGAACACGGAACAGGGTCACGACTGCAGACTACAGCGCGCGCACACACACACACACACACACACACACACACACACACACACACACACACACACACACACACACACACTCAACACAGCCATCTACTCTAAATCCTTCACCTGACTCATAAAGAAGCCGATATTAAAAATACAGCACATTAGATGAGGTATAGAAGTGAGCGTTCTGTCACCTGTGCCCTATGTAGGGCACCTATATAGGGAAGTTAGGAGTCATTAGGGATTTAACCCTCTCCTTCAGTGATTCAGGCCAGCTTCAAAAAAATTTTTTTAAATGATAATGATATTCAAAACTAAATACACAAAGCCAGACAAACAAAGACATCATACATTATTATTATTATTATTTTAAATTTTAATTCGACAAACGAAATCTGTTCATTTATTTCTTTTAAAAAAATTTTTTTATTCCTTTTTAACTTGAGTGAATGCGGCATTTCTGGACGACACCGTTAGCCCACCATGCCTGCTGCGCTGTGATTGGCGAACATTTTCCCGCCTGCTACGCCACGATTGGCCAAGGAGTTCACCCTCGCGCGCATTCCACAGACTTGTCCAATCAGCGGCGCCGCTCGCGAGCACGAACAAACTGTCAATCCGACGAGCACGAGGCGGGATTTCGCGTCAGAATACGGGTGGAGGGAGTTGGGGGGGGCGGGAAAAAAAACAACGCCTAGCTTTATCAGCTACCGTTAACTGCATGCATGGCCTTGGCCCAAAGGGATGGAGGCTGAATTAAGTTAGGAGTCTAAGTGTACAGATACATCACGCATATGGATAAATATATAGCATTAAATAGGTGGAAGATTGAAGACGTACAGCAGATGATGAAATGAGTTAAAATAAATAAATAAATAAGGAAAAAGTGCTAGCGTGTTCAGTTCGCCTCAGCCTCCCCTGTATCATCACCCCAAAAAAGTACTGACTCTAATAATCCGTCTGGCCGCTTATCCAGTGTATAAACTATAAATAATTAAAAAATATTAATAATCCCTGACTTACAAAGGGCAGCTGGTGATGAGAGCTCCGTATATTTAGAGATGAATGAGTCCGTGTGCAGCGCGTCCAGTTTTAAACCTGCAGTTTCTTCCGAAAGTCGGTCAGTG
>CM042560.1:460000-467500 GCA_023630585.1 Cranoglanis bouderius
CAAACATACAACTGGAAAACTGTGTGAGGTTGAGTTAATCTTTCAGTAACTGACATTTGTTCAATTTTTATTAACACTCTACTGGACTATCGATGGAGTGTGTTAGCATGTTCCTAAGTAGCACTAGTTAGCAGTTGGCTAAATGTTTTACTCCAGCCTGCTCTTTCCTCCTCATTTGTCAGAAAACGATTTCTGAGAAGGGAAGAGGAAGTTATTCTGATAAATGTAAACACACACCTCTACTGTTTAAACACACAACTCTACTGTCTGGGGTTTTTTTTTTTTGTGTTAAACACACCGAAGGGAAACGATTCAGTGTGTGTGTTTAGCAGCATGGAACCCTGTGACCTTCATATCATACGTGATGTGAACACAATGTTAATTATAACCACACAATTCAAAGGTCACAATTAGTTAGCGGTTAGCGGTTAGCTCAGTGGCCACCAAAGTGCGTTTCTTCTTCCTTCTACATTTTTCTGTCAGGAAATGATGCCTGAGAAGGTGTTTATTGAAAGAGGAAGTCCTCGATTCATAAACTTGCTCAGTCCAGAATCGGTGTGCTCTTCTGTCGTGAACTTTGACCTCATGGACTTTTGAATGTAATATCCAGGATCCTTACACGGCTCGATCTCGATACTGTAAATGATTAAAAAAAAACCACAAAAGTCTCCAAAAATGTTTTTCAGCAATATTTTTTTTTACATGTTGTCTGACTCAGTTTCTCTAACAAGCATCAAAATCATTTAAAAACGTGTATTTTTTATATTTTTTTATTAAATTAAATTATGGTGGAGGTCCAGGTGAAAGAGAGAGATCTGTGAAGAGACAGCGAGTGACCTCTGACCTTTGAACTTCATGGAAGGTTCTGCGCAAGTCCTTATCCAGACACAGAGTGAATCCTGTCTTCTCGGCCGTCTGCAGCTTCAGTCTGCACGTTCGGATTTTGGGCTCCTGAGAAAAACAAATATTACATATTAAAAATCATACTCCTTTCTTCTTCCAGAACGTGGACATCACCACGGGGCACAAAGGACACGGTTTACTTACAGAATTAAAAACACAACACAGCAAGATACAAGGTTTCTGAGTAACATTAGACAGGTCTCCTTTAATCTGAGGGAAATGATGCTCAGTTTAGAAAAAAAAAAAACCTTCATAACTAAAAAGAAAATAAGTCAGCAAGATCAGTAACAATAATAATAATAATAATAATAATAATAATAATAATAATAATAATAATACCCCTACTACTGCATTACTGCTGTAAAGAGTGAAATCTCACCGAGACATATTTGGGCTTCACACCACACACTGCGTCCACCATGAGACAGTTCACATCTGAGAGAGAGACAGAAATCAGGACACTTAAACACACAAGAGCAGTACAGTGTGTTCTGATTGGCTGAGAGTAGTATGGTGTGTTCTGATTGGCCGAGAGCAGTACAGTGTGTTCTGATTGACCGAGAGTAGTAAGGTGTGTTCTGATTGACTGAGAGTAGTATGGTGTGTTCTGACTGGCTGAGAGCAGTACAGTGTGTTCTGATTGGCTGAGAGCGATACAGTGTGTTCTGATTGGCCGAGAGCAGTACTGTGTGTTCTGATTGGCCGAGAGCAGTACGGTGTGTTCTGATTGACTGAGAGCAGTATGGTGTGTTCTGATTGGCCGAGAGCAGTACGGTGTGTTCTGATTGGCCGAGAGCAGTACGGTGTGTTCTGATTGGCCGAGAGCAGTACGGTGTGTTCTGATTGGCCGAGAGCAGTACAGTGTGTTCTGATTGGCCGAGAGCAGTACAGTGTGTTCTGATTGGCTGAGAGCAGTACGGTGTGTTCTGATTGGCCGAGAGCAGTATGGTGTGTTCTGATTGGCTGACGTGTACCTTGGCTTTTGTTGGGGGTTACAGCTGAAATCTGAATTCTGGTTGTCCGTAATGTAACGCCTCTCTCTGCTTCTCTGTTACTCAGTGACACCTGAGAAAGTGAATTTATGAGGCATGAAGGTTTTAAGGTACAAAAGAAGCAGAAATTACTTTAATGTGCAGAAAAACTTTCAAATAATCAGATGTCAATCCCAAAATCCTCCCTATTATAAATACAGTGCACTGTATACAGTATACTGTACACTGTACCGCATATACTGTATAAATACAATACTGTGTCGCAAGAGTGAGAGGGCGGGGCTTAGGCGTAGGTGTGATCTGATCTCATTACCTTCCTGTAGCTGAGCGAGACGAGCACGCCGCACACTTCTGCACTTTTACATTGCTTCTTCTGTCTCATAGTCATGTCTGTAGGAGGAAGAGACACGGTCATGTGACCTAAACAGGTTTCATGATGACATAGCTGTGACATTACACAGTGCAAATCGAGAAACACACACACGCACACACACACACACACACACACACATACAGAGACACACACACACACATACAGAGACACACACACACACACACACACACACACACACATACAGAGACACACACACACATACAGACACACACATACACACAAAGAGAGCAGAGTTGGTACCTCTACTGGTGGTGTGACGCTGAGTAAACTCGGGGAACTTGATACTGGCATAAGACAGGAAGACATCCTCCACTGACTCTTTGGTCGGGTTACAGAACACAATCTACACACACATACACACACACACACACACACACACACATACACACACACACACACACACACACATACACACACACACACACACACACACACACACACACACACACACAGAGTTTTGTTTAAAATTATGCTCATAAAGGGCTGTATTCAGTCGGAAACTTTAGTCCGTGGGGAAAGTTGCTGGTGTTCAGAGTCGGGTTACACAGCTGCGTCAGTGGATTTTCTGAGCTCCACACTCAGATTAGTAAAATCACCTGCGTGGAGTTCACACCTCTGACACATTTCTCTTGAGTAGAAGCGTCCGAGAGACCGAGGGGTTTTACATCAGAGTCTAAACAACCGCCTTTAAACACACTCACCTTTAAACTTGAAAAAAAAACAAAAAAAACATCAGGGATAGAAAATATGGACTGAAGAAGGAAACAGCGTTTTTATTCTTTGCTGTCAAATGAATTATGATGTAACATAAAATAAAAAATAAAAATGACTAATAGGATGATATACGAACGAGTCCTGTCACATGACTTCCTGATCACTCTCACCTGTTCATGTGTTTCACCCTAATTAAGCTCTGTGTTTTCTGTGTTTAGTCGTTAAGCTTCTGTTGTCTGCAGCCTGCTCTGATGCCAGGTTTCCCTGGCCCCTGTTTCTATCTATTTATGACCTTTGTTTTGATCTTGTTTGTCTTTTTGTAAATCAAAAACCTGCTTCTGCCTCCACGATCCCACTGTCTGACAGACGCGATGGGCGAGGATTCTGTATACAGCCCTCAAAACTTCAAAATACAAAATAAAATAAGAGATAATTTAGGCGTGTTGTAGAAAATCTCAGGTCATACAGAGAGTTTAACGTGTGGAACGATATAATAATTGCTCTCTAAAATGTGAATATGGCTTTATGTACTGTAGAGTTTATATATCTATACTATAATATCCATGTGACTACAATAAATTAAGTAAATGTTCTGTAAATGTAAAATAGGTAAATGTAATTGACCTGTTTACTGTTTGTTGAAATTACCATTCTGAATTTTATTTAGACATTATACATTGATCTATAAATCATTTTTTGTGTCTTTGGTTTAATAATAAAATCAGTCAAAATTCATTTCCACTTACAGAACAACTTTTTGTGGGTTTGTTTCGGTTTAACGTTCATGAGATAATTATTTTCGTGCCGTTAAGCCGTCAAAGAGGACGCGAGCGCTCACCTTCACGTAGTAGATGGTGAAGAAAACCGGCTGCTGTCCCATTCGCACGTAATAGGAAATGACATCAGCTAAAAAAGGGTTGGGCTCGTGTGGCCTGCTGGAGTCGCACTGCTGGACATGGACACACACACACACACACACACACACACACACACACACACACGCATCCTTCAGGATAATGATGAATGATTATTATGACATCATATATGTTAATCAGGTGAAGTGTCAGTTACCATGGTGGCGAGTTTGGGGATCATGTGACCCAGGCTGATGATGTTACACTCGTACCAGGGATCCACCTTCCCCAGGTACGAACCCAACACACACGGGTTAGAGTCCAGCAGACACACACTCTCCTACACACACACACACACACACACACACACACACACACACATAGACACACACGCATAGACAGATCAGAAAGAGGAAATCAGCACAGTGTTCAATGCAACACAACACATACGTCATTTAGTGATCTAATGTTAATGTTCTGACACACAGTTGATGAGGAATATGACTGGTACTGTTTCCTACACACACACACACACACACACACACACACACACACTGAAACACTAACACATACGCTATCACAAACACTGACACACACACTGAGACACACTCACACACACTAATGCAAACACTCACACACACACACACACACACACACACACAAACACACACTGAGTCACTTATTTAGATGTAGAGTAAACAGCTCACTAAACCCTCACCCACAGAGTTTAGATAATTCTGTAAATGTTAAAATCATTTGTATGAACACGGCTCTGAATCTTTATCTCTTTATCTTCTGGTTTATTTGATTTGTGATATATATATATATATATAAGTGATTTTTTTCCTAGAGCAGGATATATCCTGATTATCAGTGCAGTGTGTATGTGGAGTGTTTATAAGAGGTTCAGTCTCACCGTGGTGGAGGAGGAGAGCTGCTGCGTGGACACGGGGATATAAAACATCTTTATGTTCACTTTCATGGTCAGAAAAAGTCTCCGCGCTTCTCTTTTCCTGTCAGAATGAAAATACGAACGTGTAAAGACTCCATCGTTCTTCACTAAGGTCAGTGCTGTACAGGGAACTGTCTCATTACACACAACTCACACAAGTGTATTTATACAAGAGTGTCCACTGTGGGCGTGTCCCAAACCACACACCCTACTCACTATATAGTTAGCAGTCCACTGTGGGCGTGTCCCAAACCACACACCCTACTCACTATATAGTTAGCAGTCCACTGTGGGCGTGTCCCAAACTACACACCCTACTCACTATATAGTTAGCAGTCCACTGTGGGCGTGTCCCAAACCACACACCCTACTCACTATATAGTTAGCAGTCCACTGTGGGCGTGTCCCAAGCCACACACCCTACTCACTATATAGTTAGCAGTCCACTGTGGGCGTGTCCCAAACCACACACCCTACTCACTATA
The DNA here is from genome assembly GCA_023630585.1 of Cranoglanis bouderius. Classification (NCBI taxonomy): domain Eukaryota; kingdom Metazoa; phylum Chordata; class Actinopteri; order Siluriformes; family Cranoglanididae; genus Cranoglanis; species Cranoglanis bouderius. Next base: position 465,295 of record CM042560.1, read on the forward strand.
TAGTTAGCAGTCCACTGTGGGCGTGTCCCAAACCACACACCCTTCTCACTATATAGTTAGCAGTCCACTGTGGGCGTGTCCCAAACCACACACCCTTCTCACTATATAGTTAGCAGTCCACTGTGGGCGTGTCCCAAACCACACACCCCACTCACTATATAGTTAGCAGTCCACTGTGGGCGTGTCCCAAACCACACACCCTTCTCACTATATAGTTAGCAGTCCACTGTGGGCGTGTCCCAAACCACACACCCTTCTCACTATATAGTTAGCAGTCCACTGTGGGCGTGTCCCAAGCCACACACCCTACTCACTATATAGTTAGCAGTCCACTGTGGGCGTGTCCCAAACCACACACCCTACTCACTATATAGTTAGCAGTCCACTGTGGGCGTGTCCCAAACCACACACCCTACTCACTATATAGTTAGCAGTCCACTGTGGGCGTGTCCCAAACCACACACCCTACTCACTATATAGTTAGCAGTCCACTGTGGGCGTGTCCCAAACCACACACCCTACTCACTATATAGTTAGCAGTCCACTGTGGGCGTGTTCCAAGCCACACACCCTACTCACTATATAGTTAGCAGTCCACTGTGGGCGTGTCCCAAACCACACACCCTACTCACTATATAGTTAGCAGTCCACTGTGGGCGTGTCCCAAGCCACACACCCTACTCACTATATAGTTAGCAGTCCACTGTGGGCGTGTCCCAAGCCACACACCCTACTCACTATATAGTCATCAGTCCATTGTGGGCGTGTCCCAAACCACACTCAATTAACTACTATATAGGCCACATAAAACCCGTCACAAATATTTTGGTTGATTGTGGACGCATCCTAAACCACATGCCCTATTCACTGTAAAATAAGTCCACTGTGGGCGTGTCCTCATGGTGCCATTGACTCCCATTGTGCAGTTTTGAAGCCTTTTTTGGGCAAATTAAAATAAATCCATCTTGATTCAGTTTATGCAGTAGATACAGCCGGTCAGACAGTGGGTCTGCCTCTCGCTCCACCCTTACTGGTCCTGGACACGCCCCTCTTCATGCTATTTGAATGGACAAGTACTCTTTTATAGATGTTCCTATTATTTACTTCAATGTGAAATTTGACTGTGACTGGGGCAATTTTTTTTTTGGATTTTAATATCCAAATCCAATTAATATTGTGAAATCTAACTAGTGAGGTCATTTTTCATCTCCCCTTCAAGGTGTTTCAGTTCACTAATGCTATCTAGCAGCTAGCTAGCTAGTTAACAAGCTAGTTTAGGCATCAAAATGAGCCACATACCCCCCAGAAAAACTGCTGAGGGTCTGTTAGAGCACTGTACAGCACTGTACATGTTTGGTACAAAGTTTTAAAGATAGGCTGGAATCTCAGAAAGAGCTTCAGGTGCACGTTAGAAAGTGCGTGTGCGTTCACTGTCATGTCCAAAACGGTCAATCACCTCATCAACCACGCCCTTTTATTTACCATCAAATAACAACATAAAACATATTTATTGTAAGGAAAAAATATTAGCGGAGATATCAGGGTCGACTGAGTTTGTAAAAACAACTGAACTCTGTTTCCATGAATAATTTGTGGAGATGTTTACAGTGTATGTTTGGCTTCTTCAGACTACTGAACCCTAGTATAGTGTGTATTGTGTACCTGAGTGTGTAGTAAGCCCTGGCGAGTCTCCCGAGTGTGCGGTCGTCCCCCATCACTACGATGTTAGCGGTGATGTGTTTCTGACCTTGCTGCTGTTTGAGGAAAGCGTTCCCGCTGACTAAAGTATCCTGTAAGAACACCATGCTGTCCGTCACCGAGGGCTTCATCTTCATCCCGCCCCGTCTCAACAGACGCCACGCGCTCTTCGTCTCCGAGTCCGAGCCCTGCACCATATCACGCTCGATGCCGCTGTCCGTGGAGAGGATGGAGTGACGCGGCATGTCCGTGTCCATGTAGGGGGAAAACTCAGACATGTCGAAATCCTCCATGGAGATGCAGAAGTTATCAGTGGAGCTGCTGCGCACAAATTTGGCCAGTTCTCTCCCTGAAAGAGGAATAAAAGAGGGGCTCAATCCCAAATCAGTACCAGAGCTTTGTACACTTTTACATTCGAAAACCTCACTAAAATTACTCCTACACACACACACACACACACACGGGTAAATGTAAATTAAAGTACACCCACACACCAGCAGGTAGGCGG
>CM042560.1:475000-480000 GCA_023630585.1 Cranoglanis bouderius
TCATGAATATGCAGATTTGTAAACGCCCCACGTCCTCCTGCCATAACTAATAGCTTACGTTTGCTAGCTTGTATTTCTGAGTATACTCCAGGGTTGAGTGTGTATGCCTGAAGTGTGTAAGAGTGTGTTGTAGATACTAACAGTAACATGTTGGTAAATATATACTATAATATACTCCAGATGAGTGTGTGCACTTGGTAAATATATAATACTGTATAGCACTATGTTCACTTTCAGCTTCCAGGATGAAGGTTGAAATGCACATGGAGGTGAGTGAGAACATACTCCATCTACACAATACTTGAAAACAATACTTAAAGTATGCACTCCAAGTGAGAATAGGAATTACTGCATACTCCTGGCAAGTACAGTGTTGCTTGAAAGTTTGTGAGTTTTTCTATATATCTGCATAAATAAGTCCTAAACATAGACAAAGAACCCAATTAAACAAATGAGACAAAAATATTATACCTGGTCATTTATTTATTGAGGAAAATGATCCAATATTACATCTCTGTGAGGGCAAAAGTATGTGAACCTTTACTTTCAGTACCTGGTGTGACCCCCTTGTGCAGGGATAACTGCAGCTAAACGTTAGCGGTAACTGTTGATCAGTCCTGCACATCGGCTTGGAGGAGTTTTAGCCCGTTCCTCAGTACAGAACAGCTTCAGCTCTGGGATGTTGGTGGGTTTCCTCACATGAACTGCTCACTGCAGGTCCTTCCACAACATTTCTATTGGATTAAGGTCAGGACTTTGACTTGGCCATTCCAAAACATTAACTTTATTCTTCTTTAACCGTTCTTTGGTAGAAGGACTTGTGTGTTTAGGGTCGTTGTCTCGCTGCATGACCCACTTTCTCTTCAGATTCAGTTCATGGACAGATGTCCTGACATTTTCCTTTAGAATTCGCTGGTATAATTCAGAATTCATTGATCCATCAATGAGTGCGAGTCGTTCCTGGCCCAGATGCAGCAAAACCATGATACTACCACCACCATGTTTCACAGATGGGATAAGGTTCTTATTCTGGACTGCAGTGTTTTCCTTTCTCCAAACATAACGCTTCTCATTTAAACCATAAAGGTCTACTTTGTTCTCATCTGTCCACAAAACATTTTTGATAGCCTTCTGGCTCGTCCACGTGATCTTTAGAAGAACTGAAGAAGGTCAGCAATGTTCTTTTTTGATGAGCAGTGGCTTTCTCCTTGCAACCCTGCCATGCACACCATTGTTGTTCAGTGTTCTCCTGTTGATGGACTCATGAACATTAACATTAGCCAATGTGAGAGAGGCCTTTAGTTGCTTAGAAATTACCCAGGATTCCTTTGTGACCTCGTGGACTATTACACGTCTTGCTCTTGGGGTGATCTTTGTTGGTCTCCACTCCTGGGGAGGGTAACGATGGTCTTGAATTTCCTCCATTTGTACACAATCTGTCTGACTGTGGATCGGTGGAGTCCAAACTCTTTAGAGATGGTTTTGTGACCTTTTCCAGCCTGATGAGCTTCAACAACTCTTTTACTGAGGTCCTCAGAAATCTCCTTTGTTCGTGCCATGATGCACTTCCACAGACACGTGTTGTGAAGATCAGACTCTGATAGATCTCTGTTCTTTAAATAAAACAGGGCGCTCACTCACACCTGATCGTCGTCCCATTGATTGAAAACACCTGACTCTAATTTCACCTTCAAATAAACTGCTAATCCTAGACGTTCACATACTTTTGCCCTCACAGAGATGTAATATTGGATCATTTTCCTCAATAAATAAATGACCAAGTATAATATTTTTGTCTCATTTGTGTAATTGGGTTCTTTATCTACTTTAAGGACTCGTGTGAAAACCTGATGATGTTTTAGGTCACATTTATGAAGAAATATAGAAAATTCTAAAGGGTTCACAAACTTTCAAGCACCGCTGTACATACTGTAAATTACTGTATATTCTAAAGTACACACACACTCAGTGACAGTGAGAATAAGTGTTCATGCGAGGGAAAGTACATTACTGCCTACAGGTGAGTGGGTTACCTTTATTGTCCACAGGCTGTGGGGTGTCCAGCTCTCTCAGAATGGCCTGTAGGCTTCGGTAGATTTCTGAGTCGAGAGCTGCAGATTCTGAAGACACAACACACACAGATCTGAAATCTCACATTTATTCATTATAAATTATTTGATATGTGTTAATAACACGTTTATAAACGTTTATAAACTGTTAATAAGGCTCAGAACCAGAACCAGTACCTGCTGAGTCCATACCGCTACAGTCGCTAGACGTTACCCACGATGCCATTATGTGAGCATGATGATGATGTCACTGCTGGTGGTCGCTAAGATGGAAAAAAGCAAATGTATGTTCTACTTACTGCAACACACACACACACACACACACACACACACACACACACACACACACACACACACACACACACACACACATATATATATATATATACACTGTATAGCTGTCTAAGACATTATGTTTCTTTATCAGCTCTCAACTTACTTTCTTTCTTCTAGCAAGCCGAACACACACACACACACACACACACACACACACACACACACACACACACACACACACACACACACCCACAAAACGTCCAAAGACAGGACGGAAGGAACCCAACGCAAAGTGAAGTGAAAAACAGAAACTAACTTAGACTTGCTTCATCTCTGCTAAGCATTAAGCAAAATGAGCCACATTTTCAACAAGCACACACACACACACACACACACACACACACACACACACACACACACACACACACATCAACAAACGCATACAGTTAAAAGAAATCTCCATTCTCTGACCTGTTTTGTTGAGTGTGGATTACATCGCCACGCACATGAAGTCGACTGAGAGAGAGGGAGAGTGACACGCCAAATAACACTTCCTCTATCTACTGCGTGCACACACACACACACACACACACACACACACACACACACACACACACACACACACACACACACACACACGCTCAGTCAGTCTGAGAGAGAGAGAGAGAGAGAGAGAGAGAGAGGGAGGAGGAAGAAGAGCGACAGCATGTGTGTGTGTGTGTGTGTGTGTGTGTGTGTGTGTGTGTGTGTGTAGATGATGGAATAAATAGAGGAAAGTTCAGAGGGTGGTTCAGGAAAGGTAGTGTTAACTAGACGTGTGAGAAAAGTGTGTGTGTGTGTGTGTGTGTGTGTGTGTGTGTGTGTGTGTGTGTGTATGTGTGTGTATAAATGGCTGATTGTATTTTAGGAATGAGTCGAGTCTACATGGAACCCTGACTCTGGAAGTGTCTGGAACCACACCCTGTTGACTACATAGTGCACTATTTAGGGAGTTCATCACCCAGTGTGTTCACAAAATCCCACAATGCACTGCAGGAGGTCAGGGTCAAACATGACACACTCTAACAGGTACAGAATACACAGAATACCCATCATGCACTGCGTTGACTCGCCTCCTAATTTACTTAAACGTTCTAATCACTTGATGAGTGTATGATGAGCAGGCGAGTCTGTAATGAATATTAATAATGTATAATGAATATTAATGAGCATGCATTGGATAGTAATACGCATATAATTAACTGTAATAGCTTTATAATGGATATTAATTAGTATATAATGAGTATAATTATTGGGTGGATGGATGTGTAAATGCAAATAAACAGGCAATTTCACTACAGACACACCCACTGCAGACACACCCACTGCAGACACACCCACTGCAGACACACCCACTGCAGTGTATAAATGCGAAAGTAGAAATAAAAAGGACACATTTCTACCTGTTGATTTACTCTTGTATTTTATTTTATTACCTGCTACCCTCAGTATTATTATTTTATGGACTGATACCATTTTTGGTCCAAACCTGTCAACAAAACGGAGCAGAGAAAAGAAAGAGAAGAAGAGAAGAAGAAGAAGAAGCTCAGAGTTGTTAAGGTTGATGTTGGTGATTAGCATTTAGCACTGCTTGAAAGCCCGTTAGCAATGGAAAGGCTAAACCACCCTGCTGAAAAACAACAACAACAACAACAACAACATTAGAAACCATCACATAAATTCTAATGGTTTCCAATACAAATACCATTACAAATCATCAGCTGTTAACCATTAAAACCATTACCATTACCATTATTGCTCCTTAATGGTATCCATTAGACATAACATGCCAAAAATAGAAGGAAACAAATTACCAGTAGAGACCCACAGGGACCATCACAGTTTCCATTAAAACCAATACAATTCCCATTATAACCAATAAAACCATTACCATCCAACCGATCCATCTTGATAACTAGCTCATGTTACCAAGGCGTTTTCCAGCATGTATCCTGTTTCTCAAACAGATCTTATTAGCCAGTGTAGCATTAATTAACCTTAATTTGTCATATTTACTCAGTTGGATAGAGACGTGATGCTAGCTAGCGGCAGTTAGCATTAGCTAGCTGCATTGTTCAAAAATCTTTTCAACAAGGTTAAGGTGTTTATTTTACACACAGCATATTTTAGCTTGATCAGCTGGTAGTGGAGGTTTTGTTTGTTTGATAGTTTACAGTCTATCAGTTAGTTTCCGTTAGCTTGGTTTAAGACTGGAATCAGATGAAATGTGGTGCGGTACTTGTTTATGCTCTGGGTTTGATTCTGAAGGAGCTGCGCTGAAATGTCCGAGTGCTCCAACATCTGCAGAGACCCACACATTATCTGAGGAGGTTCCTTGTGCTCCTGGTGAAGGACAATGATGATGTTTATTTCACAAACATCAGACAGCATTACTCTACTGTCACTGGAATAAGAAGAGCACTAGTTTCTCTCTTTAAGGAGAACACAGAGCGTACAGAGCGTGGAAAGGAACGGGTACTAGATCTCCAGAACATAAAGACACACTGTTATCATCTCCGTGTCTCAGTTTAAACGCTTCACTCGCTTGTGTGCTCTGAATCTGTCGCAGTTTTATAATAAGAATCTCATTATTATTATTTTATTGATGTCTTAATA
>CM042560.1:485000-497500 GCA_023630585.1 Cranoglanis bouderius
AACCAGAAATGATATTCATTGATGGAGAATTTAAAGCACTCCTGTACGTCGCTCTGGATGAGGGCGTCTGCTAAATGCTATGAATGTAAATGTAAATGGTTTTAATGTTATGGCTGATCCGGGTAATTCGGCGACAAAAGCAAGCCATATTGAGGATAGAATAACAGCAGCGTCCCCTGCTGGTCGTGAGGGGAATTACAATACAATTACAATAAATTACAGTAAAAACCCAGACAAACACAACAACGTCCCCCCCCCTTTTTTAAATCCGGAAGCTACACGCAGGTTTGATGATGTGTTTACTGCTAATTACACACAATCATCAAGATTCTCATATTTATGTATTTATTACAGAACACATAATTAACAACAAAATGTAACCAAAGCACAGACACTGGTTCATCTATTCATTCATTCATCCTTTCATCTGTCCATCGTACATTTATATTCATCCTTTCATCCGTCCATCAAACATTTATATGCATCCTTTCATCTGCCCATCGTACATTTATATTCATCCTTTCATCTGTCCATCGCACATTTATATTCATCCTTTCATCTGCCCATCGCACATTTATATTCATCCTTTCATCTGCCCATCGTACATTTATATTCATCCTTTCATCTGCCCATCGCACATTTATATTCATCCTTTCATCTGCCCATCGTACATTTATATTCATCCTTTCATCTGTCCATCGTACACTTATATTCATCCTTTCATCTGCCCATCGCACATTTATATTCATCATTTCATCTGCCCATCGCACATTTATATTCATCCTTTCATCTGCCCATCGTACATTTATATTCATCCTTTCATCTGTCCATCAAACATTTATATTCATCCTTTCATCTGCCCATCGCACATTTATATTCATCCTTTCATCTGTCCATCGTACATTTATATTCATCCTTTCATCTGTCCATCAAACATTTATATTCATCCTTTCATCTGCCCATCGTACATTTGTATTCATCCTTTCATCTGTCCATCGTACATTTATATTCATCCTTCCATATGTCCATCGTACATTTATATTCATCCTTTCATCTGCCCATCGTACATTTATATTCATTCTTTCATCTGTCCATCGTACATTTATATTCAACCTTTCATCTGTCCATCGTACATTTATATTCATCCTTTCATCTGTCCATCGTGCATTTATATTCATCCTTTCATCTGTCCATCGTGCATTTATATTCATCCTTTCATCTGTCCACCGTACATTTGTATTCATCCTTTCATCTGTCCATCGTGCATTTATATTCATCCTTTCATCTGTCCATCGTGCATTTATATTCATCCTTTCATCTGTCCATCGTACATTTATATTCATCCTTTCATCTGTCCATCGTACATTTATATTCATCCTTTCATCTGTCCATCGTACATTTGTATTCATTCTTTCATCTGTCCATCGTACATTTGTATTCATTCTTTCATCTGTCCATCGTGCATTTATATTCAACCTTTCATCTGTCCATCGTACATTTATATTCATCCTTTCATCTGTCCATCAAACATTTATATTCATCCTTTCATCTGCCCAACGTACATTTGTATTCATCCTTTCATCTGTCCATCGTACATTTATATTCATCCTTTCATATGTCCATCGTACATTTATATTCATCCTTTCATCTGCCCATCGTACATTTATATTCATTCTTTCATCTGTCCATCGTACATTTATATTCAACCTTTCATCTGTCCATCGTACATTTATATTCATTCTTTCATCTGTCCATCGTACATTTATATTCATCCTTTCATCTGTCCATCGTACATTTATATTCATCCTTTCATCTGCCCATCGCACATTTATATTCATCCTTTCATCTGCCCATCGTACATTTATATTCATCCTTTCATCTGTCCATCGTACATTTATATTCATTCTTTCATCTGTCCATCGTACATTTATATTCAACCTTTCATCTGTCCATCGTACATTTATATTCATCCTTTCATCTGTCCATCGAACATTTATATTCATCCTTTCATCTGTCCATCGTATATCTGTATTCATCCTTTCATCTGTCCATTGTACATTTATATTCATCCTTTCATCTGTCCATTGTACATTTATATTCATCCTTTCATCTGTACATCGTACATTTATATTTATTCTTTTATATTTCATCCATCTCTGAACAGAACAGAACAGAACAGAGGAATACCCAAATCCAATTTATACGTTTAAAAATATTTTGTTAAATTTGTTTCATTTTAGACAGAAAATGCACATCTAACAAATCTCTATACAAGAATTTAATTTTTTTTCTAATTTATAATTTTACTATTATTATTATTATTATTATTATTATTATTATTGCAGTACATTAATTAAGGCAAAACGAAATAAACAAATGTAGACTGAAATAAAAGCTATTCTATTTGAACAATTACTAATTGTTAAATAAAAAATGACTTATGTCATAATTAGAAAAATAATTAGAAAACTTTATTTAATGTTGCATTTTAAAAAGTATTGGCTTACATATTTTACTGCACTTTTACATGAGATTATTTTACTCTAATTCTTTTGTGTTTTATTTTAAAAACGGGAAATGCTAGTAAAGAGAGTGAGAATCAGACACGGAAATCAGTGTTAAAGGATTTTATTAGATATTTACACTCGGTCATGTACATCCAACTGTTATAATTTAAACAAATAAAAAGCACCTTTCAATTAAAAAAGTACCGTATTAGGAGCGTTGCGTCAGAGAGGATTTATATCTCAGTGCGTCAGAAATCACACACACACACACACACACACACACACACACACACACACACACACACTTCTTCATTGTTAAAGAGTCTCAATTAAACACTCCAGTGTGCTTTACAACTCTAATTACACCTAAAACATATTTACAGTATAATAAAAGTGTCAGAAATCTCTCTCTCTCTCTCTCTCTTTCTCTCTCTCTCTCTCACACACACACACGTTTCCTGAGATGTCTTATTAGCCATTTAGCTAATCACAGAAATACACACTGAGACATTTCCCTCAGCAAAGTTTCTCTTTCTCTTTGTTTTAAACAGATTTTAAATGAATCACGTGATAGTATTATTTGTGATTAAGGCTTTCAGTGTTTCCTCTAAACTCCACAAAGGAAAAGGGAGTTATTTTGAAACCGTTAATAAAAGGTCCCTCCTGAGCTGCAGAACACTAAAGTAACCTCGTCACATCACTGCGCCTCCTGCTGGCCGAGTGCACGAATTACAATCAGAGAGAATCGCGCTTTAAGCTTCAGCATTTCGGAAAAAGGCACCGATTCATTTTTTATCGTTATAATATACACTATAATTACACATAACGCTGATTAAACATCAATTTAACTAGAACAAATTTTCAAATAAAGAATATACACTATATTTTTGGTGCAAAACTTTAGACAGTGTCAGTGTGCTGTAGCGACAGTCTGCAGTCATAATGTTTCCGTGTGCAGTTACAGTGACTTACCCTGAGCTGAAAACATTTACTGAATATTAATAAAGTTTATGATTGGGGTTTGGGGTGGGGGTCCAGGGGGTGGGGTTATAACAGAACATGGTTATATGTTTTAGGGTTTAAGAGTGCATGCATCAGGTTAGGGGTCCAGAGGTTGTTTGTGGGGGGTCTAGAAGTTGGTCGTGGGGTTCCACTGGTTGTTTGTTGGGGTCCAGTGGTTGGTGGTGGGGTTCCAGTGGTTGGTGGTGGGGTTCCAGAGGTTCATGGTTGGGGTCCACTGAAGGTGGAGATGGGTAAACAGAGCAGAGAGCAGAAGATTTGCTCTGTCTGACTGGACAGAGCTCTCACCTTCAGCCAATCAGAACAGCCGTCCGGCTTATAACACACCGACACCTCACACCTGTTACACACACACACACACACACACACACACACACACACACACACACACACACACACACACACACACACAGTGAATAAGTGAGGGAATGAATGAGTGAGTGAATGAATGAAAGAGTGAGTAAATGAATGAATGAGTGAATATCTCAGTACCGGGTGACGCTCTGTAAAATCTTTTTCTCGTCCTGATCCAAACACACAGCAAACGTCGTGTTTCCAGAACCACAGACCAGAAACCTGTCCACCTTCACCTGAGTTACACTCAACTGCTGCACACACACACACACACACACACACACACACACACACACACACACACACACACACACACACACACACACACACACAGTGAATAACTCTACACCTCTCCCCTTAATTGCACTCACTAAACCAAAATAATTATGCTCTTTTTAAAAATAAATAAATAAAAACACTATTTTCCTCTGATGCAGCTCCATAACACCACAAGATCAGAAACACAAACACCAGAACATCATCATCATCATCATCATCATCATCATCATCATCATCATCATCAGAGTTACCCCATTTACACACTAACTCTTTCAGAACAGAAGAGTCTGTACTTTACTGTAAATCACAGATTCTTCTTTAAAGTAAAATGTAATTAACGTTTTACAAATAAAACAAATCTCGTGATTCTGGGTTTAAAGCAGCTGCTGTGACATTTCTGATAAACTTATTTTCAGCGTCGTAACCCACATGAAACGGCGTATTTATGACAACGAACCCCTCAGTGTGGGTTTAACTAGAAAAAAACCTTTCCTGTTTAACAGAAGGTAAAAAGCCAACTGTTTACTGTTTACTGTTTACTGTTTACTGAACATTTCTTTTATTATATCAGTTTTCACTGTATTTGATTTTATTACATAACATTAAGTAAACAGCTCAGTGTAATATATATATATATATATACACACACACAGTACTGTGCAAAAGTTTTAGCACCCTATTTTTTTAATACAAACTTTGTTATAGATTTTTTCTTTTATGACGTCTACATGATCAAGTCGGAACAAAAAACATTAGTTTTCTATCACAGAATGAAATGTTACAGAAAAATGTTTGTATGTCATTAAAGAAAGCAGCGTATTACGTAAGAGACACTTTTCAGACAGTAAACACAATGAAGGCTGCTGGGTTTCACTGCAGAAATAAGAAGCGAGTGCGAAAGTCAAAGTGTCCAGAAGAACTGTGTCTGGTTCTGCAAGATGCTCAATAAAACTTACCAGCTCATTTCCTTATAAAACTGCACACATTGTACCGGAGACTATTATTTTATTTTTATTTTTTTGTCACACCAAATATTGACTTTGTTTCATTTACTACTGTTTACTGCTCTTTACTGTATTTTTTTTTTAAATGTAGAAACATTTAATTTCATTATTTTGAAATTTTAGTTTGCTCTACAACATTTCTTTGCATGTGTCTAAAACTTTTGCAATTGTAATTGTTCTGCTGTAGAATTACTCAGTAAAACATCATCTGATCCGGAGTCAATAAAGCAGTGTTTGTTTACTTACAAAACAATCAGACATTATGTCAAGTTCAGACGTCTAATTTTTACAAAAATAATTGTTTTCAGTGCAGTTTAATTCATGAGTGTATTTCATTATAAGAGAAATCAAGCCTAGATGTTTTTTAATCAATAAATGTATATAATTTATGTGATCTATTAATTATTGTTGTAATTAACTTAGATATTGTAAAGATGTTTTCATTTTCATTATGTTATTTTAATATTCTTTCCTCCTGTGATGTAAAGTTGCTGTCTGATCATTTTAAAGTCAAATTAAATAAAGTGAATCACAGCGATGTTTTCTCTCTCATCTGGAAGCAGAGCTGCAGAATCACACTGAGACTCAAACTGAAACTCACACTGAAAACACACTCGGAGTTTTGTGGCTCACTGACACCAAAACAAAAAACACCAAAGGTGTGAAAAGCTGCAGTGAAAAACACTGGTGCTCTGGTGGCTGTCGGTGCGGTGTGCGTGTGCGCGTGTGTGCGTGTGTGTGCGCGTGTGTGTGTGCGTGTGCGCGTGTGCGTGTGTGTGCGTGTGTGTGTTTGTGTTTGGTCGCGTGCTGTGTGTTTTGCACTGTCTCTAAACCCCGCTTCCTTCCTGCACATCTGATTTTCATCTCCACAGATTTGTGTTTAAGAGAATCGTCCTAATTCTGTATCACGACTTTCTCTCAGTTACACCTTTAACCATCTCTTTATTTACCTGGTTGTAGCTTCTCCTCGATTTGGAGTTCTGCCTCTTTAAAACCTCCGTCATGGTCAGCTGCAGGAACTCCATTTTAGGATCTGGACACAAAAATGTATTAAAGATCATTAAAGATCGGCTCGGTCTGTTTTAACTACAGTCACACATCATCGTTTTAACCAGCAGCTCATAAAGTCCCAGGGTAAAGGAGTAAAGAAGAGGTCTGTATTAATAAATGATGAACAATAAAGGGTCCAGACTGACTGCAAGTGTGTGTGTGTGTGTGTGTGTGTGTGTGTGTGTGTGTGTGTGTGTGTGTGTGTGTGTGTGTGTGTGTGTTTGGGACAGAGGACACACTCACTGAGTTCCTCCTGATTCCTGCACACTTTAGTCAGGTTAATCGAAGTGCACACTTTCTCCACCCTCGTCTGCTGACTCCGCCCACTGATGACCACCTGAGGAGAGACAGAGAGAGAGAGACAGAGAGAGAGAGACAGAGAGAGAGATTAGACAGATCACAGGTAAAGAGCGTGTTGAAGTGTGGTGAGGTGTGAAGTGAAGCTCGTACCTGATTATAAACCAGCTCGAGTGAGAGTGGCACTGCCTCCCGATCTCCATCAATACCAAACCTCTTACTCGCAGCTCCTACACACACACACACACACACACACACACACACACACACACACACGCACACACGCAATTTTAAATGTTATTATTTTGTCAGTGTTTAGGATGTTAATCTATCTGAATAGATTTCTTATGTTTGTTTTATATGTATTTCTACTCCCCTGATTTGTGGTTAATTGGCAGTTGCCATGGTGATTAGTAGCTAATTGGCAGTTGCCATGGTGATTTGTAGTTAATTGACAATTGCTGTGGTATTTTGTGGTTATTGGCAGTTGCCATGGTGAGTGAGAATTACTTGCTGCTGCCATGATGATTTGTAGTTTATTTGTGGTTGGCATGGTTACTTTTGGAGGTTGCCATGATGACTACTGGCAATCACCATGGTTATCGGGGATTACTGGTGGTTGCCATGGTGATTGGGTGTTCCCAGTCCTTGGCATGATGATTCATGGTCAGTGGAGGTTGGGGTCATGATTAAAGGAGGTTGGCATGGTGATACGTACCTACTGGTGGTTGTCATGGTGATGTTTTGGGGTTGTCATGGTGATTTGCAGTATATTGAAAGTTGTCATGGTGATATGTGGTTATTGCTGGTTGTCATGGTTATTTGTAATTTATTGGCAATTGCCACAGTAATTTTGGGTTTCTAGCAGTTGCCATGGTGATTTTCTGGTAAATGGAGGTTGGCGTTGTGATTAAAGGTGGTTGCTATGGTGGTTGGTTTTTACCCATTGCTTTGATGGCTCTGGTGGCTGCCGTGTGTCCGAGCTCCAGTGAGTGGATGAACACTTCAGTTCTCGTCTCTCCGCCGGCCAGCGTCAGCTACACACACACACACACACACACACACACACACACACACACACACACACACACACACACACACACTTTATTACCTTTCATCATGTAGAACAGTGGCAGAACTGAACTGACACATAAAGATGTGTGTGTGTGTGTGTGTGTGTGTGTGTGTGTGTGTGTGTGTGTGTGTGTGTGTGTGTGTGTGTGTGTGTGTGTGTGTGTGTGTACCTCAGCCTGGTACAGTTGGATCAGTGCAGGTCGAGCTGCGTTTCTGCAGTAATACAGCAGCAGGTCGGCCATGATGGGTAAACACTCCTCTACTGAGTCATCCACAGACTCCGAATCTGACTTGGATGTCTGCTGTGGGGTCAATGCACACACACACACACACACACACACACACACACACACACACACACAGGTGTTTTTAGCACACAGGACAAAAAAAGTGCTTAAATGTATATCAGGCTTAAGTATTTACTGTGTGTATGTGTGTGTGTGTGTTCGCGCATGTGTGTGTGTGTGTGTGTGTGTGTGTGTGTGTGTGTGTGTGTGTGTGTGTGTTCGCGCATGTGTGTGTGTGTGTGTGTGTGTGCGCGTCTCACCTGACACACCACGTGGAGTGGTAGGTCGAGCAGACAGAGTGTGTTTCTCTTGTACCATGGGTCCAGCATGCCGAGAAGTTGAGCGATGTTGTTGGTGCTGTACTCACAAACGTCAGTGTTCACCTCCTAAATACCAACAACACCATGATCACCATCAAACACCATCATCACCATCAAACACCATCATCACCAACACACACTCAAATACACCATCAAACACCATCATCACCAACACACACACTCAAATACACCATCAAACACCATCATCACCATCAAACACCATCATCACCATCAAACACCATCATCACCATCAAACACCATCATCACCAACACACACACTCAAATACACCATCAAACACCATCATCACCATCAAACACCATCATCACCATCAAACACCATCATCACCAACACACACACTCAAATACACTATCAAACACCATCATCACCATCAAACGCCATCATCACCATCAAACACCATCATCACCAACACACACACACACTCATCACCAACACACACACACTCAAATACACCATCAAACACCATCATCACCAACACACACACTCAAATACACCATCAAACACCATCATCACCAACACACACACTCAAATACACCATCAAACACCATCATCACCATCAAACACTATCATCACCATCAAACACCATCATCACCATCAAACACCCATCATCACCATCAAACACTATCATCACCATCAAACACCATCATCACCAACACACACACGCTCAAATACACCATCAAACACCATCATCACCATCAAACACTATCATCACCATCAAACACCATCATCACCAACACACACACACTCATCACCAACACACACACACTCATCACCAACACACACACTCAAATAAACCATCAAACACCATCATCACCAACACACACACACTCATTACCAACACACACAATCAAATACACCATCAAACACCATCATCACCAACACACACACACACTCATCACCAACACACACACACTCAAATACACCATCAAACACCATCATCACCAACACACACACTCAAATACACCATCAAACACCATCATCACCATCAAACACCATCATCACCATCAAACACCATCATCACCATCAAACACCATCATCACCAACACACACATGCTCAAATACACCATCAAAAACCATCTTCACCATCAAACACTATCATCACCATCAAACACCATCATCACCAACACACACACACTCATCACCAACACACACACTCAAATAAACCATCAAACACCATCATCACCAACACACACACACTCATTACCAACACACACAATCAAATACACCATCAAACACCTTCATCACCAACATACACTCAAACACACCATCACCAGTCCAGTACAGTGTGTTCTGATTGGCTGAGAGCTGTAGAACATCTAGAGGTCACACCCATATGATCAAACAACAAAAGAACCAGATGGACAGACAGACAGACAGACAGACAGAGGCATAGACAATCACACAGACAATCACAGAGAGACAGACAGCCTCCAGGTCTGATCTCACCTGTGCACTTTTGAGTGGACTTGCGCTGATCTGACTCACTCCCCCGTTCGCTATCGGATCTCTCTTCACAGGAATAAAGAAGAACTTCATCCTGCAGTGTTTAGTGAGTCGTGGTGAAAGTTTTTCTCTCTTCCTCAGGTTGTTATACGCCCGCGCCAGTTTCCCCGCCACGTAATCGGCCCCGAACACCATCACCCTGATCAGCACCGTGCCCGTGTCCTCGTCTTCATCGCTGCTGAGGATGGGACGCTTCCTGTAGCACACCGGCTTCGCGGCCGCGGTCTCGCTCTGCGCCGGCTCCACGGTGAGCGCCAGCACCTGCTGCGGCATCGAGTTGGAGCGTTTGGAGCGAGCAGCGGGCAGAAGGTCCTTCTTTTCTTTACTGTCCGTGTTCCCCAGACTCTTAGCGCGGCAGAGAGGATGTCCACGCGGTTTAAACAGCCGTGAGAGACGCTTGGAAAGTCCGGAGCCGTTTTTATTTTTGCCTACCGGCATCAGAACGTGTGGTTCCTCCTCGATGTCCTCGCAGAAGTCACTGTCTGTGCCCGAAGCCTGAGAAGACGACGACAGAGTGGAGACCGGAGAGAAGTCGGACGACGTGGACAACATGGAGTCCTTGGATGCGGTGGACAGAGAGGACATAGTGGAGAACATGGACGCCCGCGGGTCCAGGCAGTCCTCCATCTCGTACCGCTCCATCTCCACCTCCTCCTCTTCTTCCTCTTCTCCATCTGCGTCCTCTTCATCAACCTCATCCTCCTCCACGTGTCCTTCAGAGAAGAGCGAGGAGAGTTCAGGCTCGGTCTCCAAAAACTCACTCAGGACGTCTGTCAAGAAACGCAAACATTAACACGGGGATCAGACGGCACTGAGATCCAACGCTAAAGCGCAGAGCCACACCCTTTCCACATTTTTAACAGATCCTGAATTTTATTTTATTAAAATTATCAGTTTTTTCACAAATAAAACACTAATGGAGTAAAAAAAAAGATTCACTCACCAAAATTATCAGTGTCCCAGTCTATCCTGTAGCACTTAGCTGTAGGTAACTTCAGAAACTGCAGCATCCCTGTACACACACACACACACACACACACACACACACACACACACACACACACACACACACAGAGAGCTGTTAAATTCTGGATCCTGATTGGTCAGAAGGTGTTGATTGACTCTCTATAACAGCAGCTCTGACAGTAGCGCAGGTTTAAATGAATGCACTTGTTCTTATCTAATACATTATCTGACTGGCTCTTTACCGTCTGATGTGGCACTGTTGCATGCTGGGATACTGAGCTTTTCCCGCACTTCCTCCAGACCTTTCAGTACGTGAGCTCGAGCCGTGCTGGTGTCCGTCATGGCCGCCGCGGTCTCCAAGACCGCTGATACACACGACAGTGTGTGAGACAGTACATCGTTACTGAGAGACTGGACACACACACACACACACACACACACACACACACACACACACACACAGAATCTGTTAAAACCTACAATACATCATTAATATAAACAACATGAATATGTGTGTGTGTGTGTGTGTGTGTGTGTGTGTGTGTGTGTGTGTGTGTGTACCTGCAGTGCACACTGTACAGTGTGTGTGTCATATTTCGTGCCCAGGCTGCACTGAAAGGCGTGTTTAATCAGATTAATGCTGGTCTCTCTCTGCGACACGTTGACAGCGCTGAGCTGCTGAACGACAGACAGAAACGTCTGGGGGACATCGGCCGGGTTCAGCAACAACACCGTACTGTGCACACACACACACACACACACACACACACACACACACACACACACACACACACACAGTTATGAAGGAATACAAGACTAAATGCAGAGGTGTTAGTGTTAAATGGAAATAGTGAATCCCACTACATTAAAATGTTCTTATTTAAGGATGTGTGTGTGTGTGTGTGTGAGTGTGTGTGTGTGTGTGTGTGTGTGTGTGTATAAAATGTGAACCACTTGGATGTGTATAACTTGCAGGCATAGGGTAAAACAGCAGACAGAGGAAGGAAGAGCTTCCTAAAGAACACTCACATGGTTTTGCCACGGTGACGCTCAGCAGTGATGCCCTGTTCCTCTTTCACCAACCTGTGGTACGAAATCCCTGACACACATACACACACACACACACACACACACACACACAACACCAGGTCATCTTTCAGCTGTGTCCATTTCACAATGTTCTGGGTTTTTTTTAACACTATGAGCTAACACACATCCTGAGTGACGGGGGACCGGATCACATGACCTCAACAACAATTCTTTATTTAACTGACTCAATGCTGACTCGACTATCTCAACGAACGAGACATTTTAAACTCCGCTTCGAGCAGGCAGACAGTGTGTGACTGAGTCTGTACAGTATGTAACACACACACACACACACACACACACACACACACAGTGACATTATCACCTACAGAGTAAAAATATTTGAACTAGAGACAGATTTCTAACAAATTGTAGCTGCAGTTACTAACTAACACCACTGGGTGGCAGTGTAACTGTAATAAATATATGTGATTATACTGTACAAGTGTGCACATATGTGTGTGTGTGTGTGTGTGTGTGTGTGTGTGTGTGTGTGTGTGTGTGTGTGTTACCTGGTGCCCTCAGCTCCTGCTGTATAGTTGTTAGAACACTGCGACACACACTGCTGTACGGTTCGGGCCACGTGAGGAAACCATGGAACACTTCACGTGCTTCTACCAGGAGGTCACACTCCATTGGACAGTAGGGAGTCTGGGGGGCGGAGCATAATCATATTATTATTGGACAAAAAGTGTGCAGGATGTGAGACGTGTGGACAGGGGGCGGAGCAT
>CM042560.1:507500-560000 GCA_023630585.1 Cranoglanis bouderius
CTTATAGAGTTTATACTGAAGTTTAGCCTGGAAGCTGATAAAAGTATTTGATTATAAATTTCAGACATTTGAATTATAAACACGTCACATTCAGTAAAATTATTTTATGTATTGTAGTGTATTTAATAAAGTTTTTTTTTTTTTACTTTTTCACTTTTGCCAGTGAGTTTCCTTTGTTCTGAAACTTGCTAGTGGTGAGATTTGGCTTCAAAAACACATCATTAAAACACATTACAGTCAGAACCCTGAATAAATACAAATCCCCAAAATACAGGTCTGATGTAAATTAGGCCAAAGGTGAAGCGACTGTTTGAACTTACACTAATGTCTGCGTGTGTAATGCTCACATTCCTGAGATATATTGTTTAGATTATCATGCTAACAGCTAACAAGCTAACCAGCTGTCCAGCCGGGTCAGAACCATAAATATAGAATAAATACCTCCATCATGTGAAAGTGAAAGCAAAAGCAAAAAAAAAAAAAAAAAAAAAAAAAAAAAAAAAAAAAAAAAAAAACCACACACAAAATGACGTCACAGCTGGAGCTCAGGAGTACACTCACCAGTATGTCCACTGCACATCAAACACACCGCCAACATAAGCCACGTGCGAGCAGACCGGATCTGGATCTCAGCCACTCACAGAGCTCCATGACACTCACCTGGAAATGAATGTAATGCCGTGTAATGGCGACTCACCGGACATCCGCCCGCGCGCGCGCGCGCCTCCTCGGTCCCGGTGGTAGAGTCGCGCGAGTTTAATAATCACACACACACACACACACACACACACACAGCATAAAGCTGAAAAAGTCAAAATCATCATCAGTTTCCCCGGGATTTCCCCTTCATAGCCAGGCTGAGAAAACCTCTGAGAGTTATTACACTAAAGTGAAAGTGTAGATAATGTGCCAAACTCTTACTCAATTTAAAGTACAGGCAAAAAGTTGATACTTTTAAAACTACTCAAGTTTTATAAATTAAAATGTGAACGATTTTAAACGGATGAAATGGAGTGGGTTTTACTCCGGTGTTTTCCACTCTGGTTTAATGTCACTGCCATTTATATCACATTTAACACCTGTTTAATCTCACACACACAATCTAGGGTGCATGATAACCAGCTCCTCATTTCACTGCACTGGGACTTTTTCAGAGGTGATAAGAGACAGGATGCTGTCATCATGTTACAGATAGAGGTGGGGAAAGAGGAAGAGGAGGAGGAAGAGGAGAAAGAGGAGGAGGAAGAGACTGGGTTCGGTGCGGGAGTGAACACCAAAAATCAAACCCAAAACCTGTTTCTGAGGTTTCTGAGATCACACCAAAACACTCAGGAATTTCTTCTCCCATCACACTGAAGACACACATGCCATGTCACAAATGTCTCCCTACTCTCTATTCCCTAATCCTTATTCCCTACTCTCTATTCCCTAATCCTTATTCCCTACTCTCTATTCCCTAATCCTTATTCCCTACTCTCTATTCCCTACTCACATAAACACTATCATCATCATTTGTCCACTGTGGGCATAATAATAATAATAATAATACCTTTTATTTATAGTGCACTTTTCTTACACTCAAAGCACTACAAGATTGAATAGACACATAACATACAAGAACAACCACCATACCAACAAATTTAAAAAAGGCTTAACACAAAATTACTGACATAAAGCAGCAACCACACACAGAACTAATATTGATAAATATTAAAAGACTACCATAAAGAAATGAGTCTTAAGTAACTTCTTAAAACAATCCAAGGTTGGGGCGTTTCTGATAGTAAAAGGAAGAGCATTCCATAGCTTAGGGCCTCTGAAAGCTCTTTCCCCCATAGATTTAAGTTAGCAGGACGGCTGCTGAAGTGCAAATGAATTGGCAGAACGAATAGAACGGAGAGAGTGGAGGACGCAACAAGACTGCAAACATACTCTGGTGCAATACCATGAACTGCTCAGATTAATCTCAGATTTATTATTACCCAAGATGACAAACTGAGAGCGATCTGTAAAATAAGATCTGAACCAGTCCAGCACTGTCCCAGAGAGACCAAGCCGGCTGTGCAGCCTATCCAGTAAGATGGTGCGGGATATAGCGTCAAATGCGGCACTGAGGTCTAACAAGACCAAAATACTGCATGCACCTGTGTCAGCTGCAGTAAGGAGGTCATTCATGACCCTCACCAATGCTGTCTCAGTGCTATGCCCAGCTCTAAAACCCGAATGAAATTGTTCAAATAAATGATTTAGAGATAAGTAAGCATGTAATTGTGCTCCAGAACCTTTGCCAAAAAAGGGAGATTGGATATGGACCTATAATTTGACAAATCACCGGCATCACATCCAGGCTTTTTTGGGACTGGTGTGACTGCTGCTATTTTGAGTGCAGGGGGAACCGACCCAGAATTTAGTGAGGAATTCACAATTGAGATGATATGAAGGCTAATAGATAGAAGACAGCCTTTGAGAACAGATGATGGAAGGGGATCAAGAATATAGTTAGTTGAGTTCATGGACATGAACGGTTCTGACAATGAAATCAATATCGACTGCTGCAAAACTCGAAAAAGCACGAGTCACAGGATTTGTTGGTAGAATCTGAGGCAGCTTAGACACAGGTGACGAAAGCTATTGAGTTGTTTATATTCTCAGTCTTACCAATGAAATAATCTTAAATAATACATTAAATGTCCCAAATCTACAGTGTGTTTATTAGGTTGTGTGTTTATTAGGTTGTGTGTTTATTAGGTTGTGTGTTTATTAGGTTGTGTGTTTATTAGGTTGTGTGAAGGCGGACGTGTCGCGGCCATCAAATTCAAAATGACCTTATTTTTTCCTTAAAATGGTCCATTTCCTCAGTTTAAACACTGGATATGTTTTCTGTGTTCTATTGTGAATAACATATGGGTTTATGAGATTTGCAAATCATTGCATTCTGTTTATATTTACATTTTACACAGCGTCCCAACTTTTTTGGAATTGGGGTTGTAAATTAAACTTACAACAAACGTATAGAAATATGGGCAAAAACAGTGGATTTTCCCTTCATCTCGTTAAACTGCAGCATCACAGAGGAAAGCGCTATCCGCCCTCTTCCACATCCATGAGCTCACAGACACCTACGATTGAACTTCGGGAGCTTTCTGTCAGCACCGATTTCTCCGATCAAACCCGAAACAGAAATGACTGACACTGATTTCAGTATGGCTGCCCACATGAACATCTGGCTTCAGAGTTTCAGAACCTCTTTGATGTTCCAGTGGTGATCTTGTTCCTGTTGGTGATGTTGATCTTCTCCTGTCATACTTCAAACTCTGACAATCCATTAGGATGAAATGGATCTCTAATGGTTTCAGTCACATAAAACCCTGCCATGAAAACTGACTCAATGGTTTCCATCAGAGTGAGATATATTTCCACTAGGAATTTTCTGCTCACTATTAAACACCTCCAGAACACCACAGTCCATTAGACTACCATTAAGAACCAGGAGAAATCTCGAAAGGTAGCTAGCTAGAGCACTTTCCTGCATAATTGTCCAGAGCATTACAGCGATTAGAATAATAATATTATTAATAAATATTGAAGTAGATGTGTGTGTATGTGTGTGTGTGGGGGATTTCTCACACGGCTGAACAATAGAGCCGTCTCTCGCGCCTGCAGCTGTATTGTAAACCTGCTGGAAGGAAATAATTCATCACTGAACTGAAACCGCATTAGTCTTTTCCATTAGAGCCCAGAGAGCAGGTCATTGTGCGTTTATCCAGACTCACACACTGGCTTATTTGCATTTACTGTCATCCTGTGTACAGTCTGAGCGTCAGTTCTACGGGTTAGTGGGGTTAATGATGCGTTATGACAGCTGGACGTCACCTGACTCACTCGGGATTTCTTTTTGTCAGAGCTGTTTGCTTCACAAACACAGAAACACTGCAGCTTAATGAACAGCTCAGAGTCGTGTAAATATCTCACTGATATCACGTCACGACGTGGCGTTTACCGCATCTGTTCACTTCACTGTAAACCCCATCACAAAAGGCATGGACGTGTCCCAAATCACACCACGAATCTGACTTTTATTCCATTTGTTTTATTGTAAAAGACCGTTCAGGAGCTTTAAACCGAGCTGGTCAGCCTCATGGCCTTTTCTTTTGCAACTACAAAAAAAAAAAAAAAAAGTGGAAGTGCCGTTGTTGACGTGTTAAAGGATGTGCTCACTTCCTCTTATGAAATTAGAGGATTCTTCTGGGCAGCACACATGACCAGCAACAACACTGTTTACACACAACAAGCAAAAATTCCACAACAATCCCATTTTAATCCGACCAGTGACTCAATTAAAATAAAAATCTAAATATACGGGCTGAACATTGTGATGTCTTTGTTTTGTTTTTAATAAAACAAACCTACATTTTAAAATAAATGACAGTATTATATATTATTGTGCATGATGCATTTAAATGATGCATTTTTTAAATATATATATATTTTATATAGTATTGTCTATACTGCATGTGTATTATACTTTTTTTTTTAGTATTCTTGCTTTTCGAAATACTAAATTTATTTCACAATTCTGTAAAAATACTAAACTTACTGCCAAAAAACGTGTAATAAACGAGGGTTCTTTAGAGCGCAGTTAAGCCGAGGGTATTTTCACTGTAAAGTAATGAGAGTGGTGTGAATCCTGAGATCAGAGGTGGAGTGATATTAAAGGTGGGGTGATATTAAAGGTGGGGTGATATTAAAGGTGAGGTGATATTAAAGGTGAGGTGATAATAAAGGTGGAGTGATATTAAAGGTGAGGTGATATTAAAGGTGGGGTGATATTAAAGGTGGGGTGATATTAAAGGTGGAGTGATATTAAAGGTGGGGTGACATTAAAGGTGGGGTGATATTAAAGGTGAGGTGATATTAAAGGTGGAGTGATATTAAAGGTGAGGTGATAATACAGGTGGGGTGATATTAAAGGTGAGGTGATATTAAAGGTGGGGTGATATTAAAGGTGGAGTGATATTAAAGGTGAGGTGATATTAAAGGTGAGGTGATATTAAAGGTGGGGTGATATTAAAGGTGGAGTGATATTAAAGGTGGGGTGATATTAAAGGTGGGGTGATATTAAAGGTGGGGTGATATTAAAGGTGGGTGATATTAAAGGTGGGGTGATATTAAAGGTGGGGTGATATTAAAGGTGGGGTGATATTAAAGGTGGGGTGATATTAAAGGTGGGTGATATTAAAGGTGGGGTGATATTAAAGGTGGAGTGATATTAAAGGTGAGGTGATAATAAAGGTGGGGTGATATTAAAGGTGAGGTGATATTAAAGGTGGAGTGATATTAAAGGTGAGGTGATAATAAAGGTGGGGTGATATTAAAGGTGGGGTGATATTAAAGGTGGGGTGATATTAAAGGTGGGTGATATTAAAGGTGGGTGATATTAAAGGTGGGGTGATATTAAAGGTGGGTGATATTAAAGGTGGGGTGATATTAAAGGTGGGGTGATATTAAAGGTGGGGTGATATTAAAGGTGGGTGATATTAAAGGTGGGGTGATATTAAAGGTGGAGTGATATTAAAGGTGAGGTGATAATAAAGGTGGGGTGATATTAAAGGTGAGGTGATATTAAAGGTGGAGTGATATTAAAGGTGGGGTGATATTAAAGGTGAGGTGATATTAAAGGTGGGGTGATGTTAAAGGTGAGGTGATATTAAAGGTGAGGTGATATTAAAGGTGGGGTGATATTAAAGGTGAGGTGATATTAAAGGTGAGGTGATATTAAAGGTGGAGTGATATTAAAGGTGAGGTGATATTAAAGGTGGGGTGATATTAAAGGTGAGGTGATATTAAAGGTGGAGGTGATATTACAGGTGAGGTGATATTAAAGGTGGAGTGATATTAAAGGTGGGGTGATATTAAAGGTGGGGTGATATTAAAGGTGAGGTGATATTAAAGGTGGGGTGATATTAAAGGTGGGGTGATATCTCACTACAGTGGTACGTATTGTAATATTTATCTCAAGGTAGTGGAGAAAGATGCAAGTGCAGCATTTTAACTAAAGCATAAACCGTGGCACTGGACACACGACAAACAACAAACATCAGGACTTTAGTAACTGAAGGAATCCAGATCCAGGTGAAACTGAAAACAGGTGTGCTTAATAAGGAGGACCGAGGACATGGTGTAGGAAACGGAGTCCAGGACGGACAGTTTGTGAGGGTGTGATGTATTCTGGAAAAAAAAGTCGTGTTTCCCTCACCGTAACTGACGCTGACGTGACAATTTACATCTGAAATAGTTATATCTGATATCGGTGAAATGGATCGGATATCGAAGAGAAATAAAGAATTCAATCAGATCCGGTAACAAATGGAACTGGACTTGGAAAAGTTCAATTCAATCCAATTGATAAATTTATCCCTACGTTATAATTATACAGATAACGATGATGCTTGAAATCAGACTTATAAAGAGTGTTATAATCACACTCAACTGTACCATCTCACACACACACACACACACACACACACACACACACACACACACCAGGTCCTCGGTCCGGTAGAATAACCCCCCCGGGTCCATGAGAATCTCCTCGTCTTTTCCTTCTCTGTCCAGATCCCATTTCCACCAGCCCCAAACAGGAAGTTCCCCGAGGAAGCAGGTGTCGCTCTATTGTTCCTGCTTTACACTCCCACAGTCACGCTGCTCACCGCACACACTGTCTGACTGATTACATACGTTTATCACTACGTATATACATGCATACACTACATACCGTATACACTCATAGAGCTACACGGCTAACCTTGTTGCCATGGTAACGACTAAATAATAATCGACTACTGATCAGTCTGTACAGTTCTGAAAGATTGCGAGCTCCTCATAATATTGCTTGGTTTTTACATTAATTTCTGCGATCGCAAAATTGCTGAATCCTGGAGGGACCGGTTGATTGGGATTTTTTGCCGTTTTTGTTATTTCCTACTTTTGGTTAAATTCTTGTAACCTAATTAGGAAGCTTGTTGGCTGAATTCAGTAATCAGTGATGATTTAGCGTTGTGTAATATGAATTAAACATCGTATCATGATGACACACTCATAACTTCCTCTGATCGACCCGTTACTCAGGAACCAGGAGCAAATCTTTTACGCCATAATTAATCATTCATTGCTCATTTCTAATCTCTGTCATGTTACACTTCCGTTTCCTCATAAACACCTCTGATGATACTTCCCAAAGTTAATGTATTGAGTTAAATATTTTCTTTTTTCTCTCATATCAGATAAACCCAAACATCCTCATACTGTATATAACAGCTACGTGCTGTATGTCAGATGTGTCAGATTATCTTTCCAAAAAGAAGTCATGTAGTGTCTCGTGAGAGCTAAACATCACGGCCATTAAGTCTTTGACGAGCCAGTAATAACTATTTGTAGCCTTGGAAAGTTTTTCCACATAGTATTCGATCATCACGTCACTGTTTCCACGTTCAGTTCAACATCGGAAACTACGTGGAGCATAAAACCCCACAAAACATTAAGATAACACCGGGTCCAAGACCTGCGTGTCCTCAAAGCTATAGTGATGGTCACTAAATATGTACGTGTGGGGGAGCGTAAAAAGCTGCAGGATGCTACCAAACAAACAAACAAACAAACAAACTGTGAATATTAGAAGAGCTGTCAATTTAAAGTGCAGAAACACTGCAGAAAAAAAAAGTTAGTAGTCATCATTAATGCGAAAGCTGCTGCTGTTTAACCGCCTCACTACTGGAAATGTCGGGTTTAAAGCCATAAACTTGTGTTTGTTTGTTTGATTAATCTTGTATTCTTTATTTTTTATAAACTCCATGTGTGTGGAAGACAGATCTGATGCAAAAGTCATTCATTTGCTACTTTAACCTAAAAAACACTGTAGACCGAAGAACACACCCACCTCTTAATACACGCTCATATCTCTCTGTGTGTGTGTGTGTGTGTGTGTGTGTGTGTGTGTTTTAGTAGGTTATTTGTAATCAGCGTGCTGTGTGTAATGAGATCAAATGCAGGTTTTACTTGTGTTTTGAGTAAAACATGAAACTCGCTGGTGTTACCGTTATAGTCTCAGGTTTGGAGATGACATGCAGTTCATCCTCAGTGCACACACACACACAAACACACACACACACACACACACACACACACAAACACACACACACACACACACACACACACACACACACACACACACACACACACACACACAAGCTGTGTTTTCGTACGTTCTGAGGTTTTATCTATCAGTGTCTTTTCACGTTTAATACACATACCCAGACAACCGCCCCCCCCCGCCCACCTCCCCGCCCAACCCAGGCACAAGTCAGGAGATGGATACAAAAACATTTCAAAGGCTTTATCACTGCCTAGAAGCACAGTGAAGTCTATTATTAAGAATTGGAAGGTATTTGGTACAACACAGACCCTCCCTGGATCAGGATGGCGCTCCAAACTGGATGAAAGAGCCAGGAGGAAACTGGTCAGAGAGGCTACCGAGAGGCCTACAGTAACTCTGAAGCAGTTGCAGGAATTTATGAAAGAGTGGACATTGTGTGCATGTGACAACAATATCACAAATTTCTCCACAAATGTGGCTTGTATGGGAGGGTTGCAGGAAAAAAGCCACCCTCGACTGAGCTTTTCCAAAACGCACCTTGAAGATTCTGAGGCCACATGGAAAAAGGTGTTATGGTCAGATGAGACTAAAATTGAATTATTTGGCCTCAACACCAAACGATATGTCTGGCGGAAATCCAATACAGCTCACCATCCAAATAACACCACTCCTACAGTAAAGCATGGAGGTGGTAATATCCTGTTATGGGGGTGTTTCTCTGCAGCAGGGACTGGAGCACTTGTCAGGATAGAAGGAAAATGGATGTGGCAAAATACCGTCAAATTCTTGAGGAAAATCTGCTGCCCTCTGCCAGAAAGTTGTCAATGGGAAGAAGGTTTACCTTCCAACATGACAATGACCCAAAGCACACAGCAAAACTGACCACACAGTGGTTGAAGGAGAAAAAGGTGAATGTCCTTGCATGGCCTAGTCAGAGCCCAGACTTAAACCCCATTGAAAATCTGTGGAATGACTTGAAGACTGCAGTCCACAAACGGTCACCATCAAATTTAACTGAACTTGAGCAGTTCTGTAAAGAAGAGTGGGCAAATATTGCAAAGTCTAGATGTGCAAAGTTAGCAGAGACATATCCCAACAGACTAAAGGCTGTAATTAAAAAATTAAGGCAAATTAAAGCAAGGGGGTGATCCTTTTTCCAACTCAGTGATTCTGTTTTTTTAATTTTTAATTTTTTCCTGACATGTTGGTGTTATATCTTTCACTTGGATGTTATAAGTTGCACTGAGTAAATACAGCTGGATAAAACAACAACTGTGTCTGTCTTCATTTCAGGCTGAAAAGCAACAAAATGTGATTATTTTAAAGGGGGTGATTCTTTTCTATACCCACTGTATGTAGATACATACGTTTATTATATGAATCTCACACTTATTTCCTCATTTGACCCCCTTACCCTCTCTTTAGCCTCATTTACCCCCAACAGCACACAATAAGCGCGATGCTGTTCGGAAATAACTGCACTGAAACAATAGATTATGAAAAAGCAAGCGCTTCCTCTTTTTTTCCACATGAATGGGCCGCAGGTACGGTAAGGACGCGCAATATTTACAAACGCAGGTGAATATGAGCGCCAGCTTCCTCTCCGGACAGGAAATGAGGAACCGGGGTTCTTTCCTGTTAGCCTCTATTGATTGCAGTGGGAACTCCTCTGGAGGTGATTCGGTGCGTTATGAAGTCGGATATTCGGCATAATCAGCAAGGTCATGCACATTAAACAGTTCGGGTCACACACACACACACACACACACACACACACACACACACACACACACACACACACACACACACACACACACCTCATCGCTTGCTGTGAGACATTTGAATGAAAATCCAGGGTGAGTTTGGCACGCAGGGTTCTGTTGGCTTCACTCTGTGCATTGTAAAATCAAGTGTTCGAACTTCCAGTGTTGAAGCTGAAGTTACTGGGTGTATTGAATGTGTGTGTGTGTGTGTGTGTGTGTGTGTGTGTGTGTGTGTGTGTGTGTGTGTGTGTGTGTGTGTGTGTGTGTGTGTGTGTGTGTGTGTGTGTGTGTTAGTTAGTTAGACAATCTGGGAAAAACTTGTGAAACGCCACAGCTCAGGATCGAACCTAGAGCAGTGAGGATCCTCTTTAAGGGATGGTGTGAAGACAGCTCGATTTTCTAACACACACACACACACACACACACACACACACACACACACACACACACACACACTGTGGATAAACTCAGAGCTCCTACAACTGTGCCATGTTTAAAGGGCTATTCATGATTTTGCAATGCACAATGCACAGAGTGAAGCCAACAGAACCCTGCGTGCCAAACTCTCACCCTGGATTTTCATTCAAATGTCTCACAGCAAGCGATGAGGTGTGTGTGTGTGTGTGTGTGTGTGTGTGTGTGTGTGTGTGTGTGTGTGTGAGAAGTCAGCGGTAGTAAAGAAGATGAAAATTATTTTGCTGATAAGCACAACCGCACAAACAGGAAGGCGAGCGAGGACAAACATCATAATTACCTAAATGCAGTGCAAGTGTGTGTGTGTGTGTGTGCGTGTGTGTGTGTGTGTGTGTGTGTGCATGAGTATGTAGTGTAATTTTGTGTGCATGTATAGAATATAATAAACCTCAATACGGCCTCATTAACACACACACACACACACACACACACGAGGTAATAATAATAATAATAAAACTTCCATCATGGTTCAGCATCAGTAAATGTCAGAATGAGTCACCAGGGGAAAATAGCAGAAGTGTTGCCCTGTTTGTGTGTGTGTGTGTGTGTGTGTGTGTGTGTGTGTGTGTGTGTGTGTGTGTGTTTGTGTGTGTGTTTGAGAGAGGGAACTTCAGTCATACATCCCTTTAGCCTCTCTGTTCTACCCAGGTCTGTGCTGATACACCACCGCTGTGACACACCCTGATATACGGTATAATACCGTGATGGAGTCAGGAAACTGATCACACCTTCATCTAACTTCCTGTCAGTGAAATTCGAAGAACTGCTGCAGCTGAGGTGTGACATGTGCACCACAAACGCACACCACCGCCAAACTCTTGGGTTTTGGCAAAAAAAGCTAAGATGGAACCCTTGTCTAGCTAATTTAGCATTCTCAGATTAGTCTAAAATTGCACTTTTAAACTTATTTTTTACTTCACACACACACACACACACACACACACACACACACACACACACACACACACACACACACATTCACAATCACAATTTGGTCTTTTTTATTGTTCAGAAACAACACAAAACTGTAAATACACTCGCGTCAAAGCCGTAGTCCCTCGCTAGTGTACACTACATAGCTGTTTACATGCCCTTGAGTAATCTGATAACTTCAAGTGTTTCTGAGTCACATACAAATCAGATTTCTTTTAAATTCATGTCATTATAAATAGTGAAACTGTTTTAGTTCATGATGTTTCTCAGGAGTGAGGTGAACACACCATTTTATCTCACACAATCTAGATTTTTAATCCAACAGATATTTAGAAGCAGAAGTGACTCAAGACTGCAGGCTGTACCAAGTAAAATCAAAACTCCACTGGTACTGGTACTGTACTGGTCTACATCAATACAGGAGATTTTATTTTTGTAGATTTAATATACAGCGGTGCTTGAAAGTTTGTGAACCCTTTAGAATTTTCTATATTTCTTCATAAATGTGACCTAAAACATCATCAGGTTTTCACACGAGTCCTTAAAGTAGATAAAGAACCCAATTACACAAATGAGACAAAAATATTATACTTGGTCATTTATTTATTGAGGAAAATGATCCAACATTACATCTCTGTGAGGGCAAAAGTATGTGAACGTCTAGGATTAGCAGTTTATTTGAAGGTGAAATTAGAGTCAGGTGTTTTCAATCAATGGGACGACGATCAGGTGTGAGTGAGCGCCCTGTTTTATTTAAAGAACAGAGATCTATCAGAGTCTGATCTTCACAACACGTGTCTGTGGAAGTGCATCATGGCACGAACAAAGGAGATTTCTGAGGACCTCAGTAAAAGAGTTGTTGAAGCTCATCAGGCTGGAAAAGGTCACAAAACCATCTCTAAAGAGTTTGGACTCCAC
Source organism: Cranoglanis bouderius (assembly GCA_023630585.1). Classification (NCBI taxonomy): domain Eukaryota; kingdom Metazoa; phylum Chordata; class Actinopteri; order Siluriformes; family Cranoglanididae; genus Cranoglanis; species Cranoglanis bouderius. Next base: position 519,741 of record CM042560.1, read on the forward strand.
CGATCCACAGTCAGACAGATTGTGTACAAACGGAGGAAATTCAAGACCATCGTTACCCTCCCCAGGAGTGGAGACCAACAAAGATCACCCCAAGAGCAAGATGTGTAATAGTCCACGAGGTCACAAAGGAATCCTGGGTAACTTCTAAGCAACTAAAGGCCTCTCTCACATTGTCTAATGTTAATGTTTATGAGTCCACCATCAGGAGAACACTGAACAACAATGGTGTGCATGTAAGGGCTGCAAGGAGAAAGCTACTGCTCTCCAAAAAGAACATTGCTGACCTTCTGCAGTTTGCTAAAGATCACGTGGACGAGCCAGAAGGCTATTGGAAATGTTTTGTGGACAGATGAGAACAAAGTAGAATTTTTGGGTTAAATGAGAAGCGTTATGTTTGGAGAAAGGAAAACACTGCATTCCAGAATAAGAACCGTATCCCATCTGTGAAACATGGTGGTGGTAGTATCATGGTTTGGGCCTGTTTTGCTGCATCTGGGCCAGGAACGACTTGCCATCACTGATGGAACAATGAATTCTGAATTATACCAGCGAATTTTAAAGGAAAATGTCAGGACATCTGTCCATGAACTGAATCTGAAGAGAAAGTGGGTCATGCAGCGAGACAACGACCCTAAACACACAAGTCCTTCTACCAGAGAACGGTTAAAGAAGAATAAAGTTAATGTTTTGGAATGGCCAAGTCAAAGTCCTGACCTTAATCCAATAGAAATGTTGTGGAAGGACCTGCAGTGAGCAGTTCATGTGAGCAAACCCACCAACATCCCAGAGCTGAAGCTGTTCTGTACTGAGGAACGGGCTAAAACTCCTCCAAGCCCATGTGCAGGACTGATCAACAGTTACCGCTAACGTTTAGCTGCAGTTATCGCTGCACAAGGGGGTCACACCAGGTACTGAAAGTAAAGGTTCACATACTTTTGCCCTCACAGAGATGTAATATTGGATCATTTTCCTCAATAAATAAATGACCAGGTATAATATTTTTGTCTCATTTGTGTAACTGGGTTCTCTTTATCTACGTTTAGGACTTTCAAGCACCTCTGTACTTCTGTTCTTCTTCCACCTCGATTTATTCTGATCCGACAATGGAGCCTAATTAGACTAATATTAATCCTATTTTTAGTTTTTAAATACAGTGCAAATGAGAGTGAGAATGAGAGTGAAGCTGTGGGACATCACAGTGAGTTACAGTGCTCTGATCTACAGGGTTCTAGAATGCAGAGCGTGGAACTTAGAACATAAATAATACACTGTAACAGGTCTGTTAGTACTCTAGTGTAGGGAATACACTCTCAGAATAAAAAGGCACTAAATTGAACCTTTTCCTTGTTACATGTGAAACTGCAACTTTTTAAAAATTAATGTAGTATTTATATTTATATTGATATTTATATCGTACTGTTCTCACCATCAAACTGCTGTGACTCTTTCATTTCCTCTTTAGGGATTAATATAAGTTTTATGGTCTCTTGTCACTGGAGTGGTACCCTTCTCATTTGTACCTTTAAAACACACCTTTCACCTGGGAATGTGGACATGGTGTAGCTTTCAGAATGATTTAAGGTACTGTTAAAAATGAATTTCTAAGTTTAAAGCTACAGGGACTTTCTGAATTCCAGTACAGAGCTGACGGCAGGCTACTGAATGAACCTGACTCTTTAATCTGAGCTAAATTATAATCTTAATATCGTCACCGAACACAACTGCGAGACTAAATTTATTCACGTTTAGTACTGTATATAAAAAAAAAAATAATCACGAACATCACACAAAATAGATTACAGAACAATAGACAAATCTGTATTCTGTCATCATCTGAAGGTGTACTGTGAGGAATAAAGGTACTTTTCCTTGTCACTGGGGTGCTACCTTTATGAAGGTGCATGTAGTGTACCTTTAATGAGCTTTTAAAGCTTTAAAGGTACGTCAAAGCTCCTTCAGGTCTGATTATGAAGCTTAGATTCTGTTTAAAGATATACATATAAACACTAAAGGTACAAAAGATGTACCACCATAGTGACATGGAAGAAGTACAGGTGAGTACCCTTTTTCCCATTTCTGTGTGGAATAGAGTGAGATTTATTACACAGCTGACGAAACTAAGACTTTGCAAATGCAGCTTAAATAACACACACACACACACACACACACACACACACACACACACACACACACACACATACTTTTATTTCCCATTTTTCGATTCTCGGCCAGTAATGACCAGAACAAGAGCTCTCAACCAGAAACACACACTTGTCGCTTTCTTATGTGCATGTGTATGAGTTTGGTGTCCTACCTGCCAGCCGTCACACACTCCCCATGTTTCAGCAGGTCAGAGATCAGAGGTGAGAAGTTCTTCACTTCATATCCGTCGAATAAAAGAAAACATTTCTGTCAGGGTGCAGCAGCTTCATCTGCTTCAAACATACATACATATACACACACACATATACACGCACATACATGCACGCACGACTCAAACAGTGCTGAAACAGGAAGTGAGTTTAGGGAAGGTGCATGAGAGGACGCGGGGGGAGGGGCTTCCACGCCCACACAGCAGCGGAAGTCGTTCTTTGATGTTTTGTGTTGTTTTTATGAATTGGAGTGTGTTGTGGCATCCTGCATCAGGGGAACGGGCACAAAGAGCAGGCTCTGTGTGTGTGTGTGTGTGTGTGTGTGTGTGTGTGTGTGTGTGTGTGTGTGTGTGTGTCTGTGTGTGTGTGTGCGCGCGCACTTGTATTGTTCTAGTTCTGAAGTTCACATTTACTGTACATGCAACCGTTTAACAAAAACTATACTTTATTCCAAAATGTACAAGTTTAAAATGTATACATGATTCAGTGTGTGTGTGTGTGTGTGTGTGTGTGTGTGCATGTGCGTGTGTGTGTGTGTGTGCGTGTGTGTTTTGAGAGGTTTGACTGACAGCAGTAACAGTGAGGGCAAGTAAACAGTGTGAATATACACTTCCACAAGGGGGCGACGGTGCGCTGAACAGCCTGCAGGTGATGAAGGCAGTACAGTGTGTTAGCGTGTGTTAGAGTGAGTTGGAGGGTGTTAAGGTGTGTTAGAGTGAGTTGGAGGGTGTTAAGGTGTGTTAGTGTGTGTTGGAGGGTGTTAGTGGATGTTAGTGCGTGTTGGAGGGTGTTAAGGTGTGTTAGTGTGTGTTGGAGGGTGTTAGTGCATGTTAGTGCGTGTTGGAGGGTGTTAAGGTGTGTTAGTGTGTGTTGGAGGGTGTTGGAGGGTGTTAAGGTGTGTTAGTGTGTGTTGGAGGGTGTTTGGGTATGTACACATGTGTTGGAGGGTGTTAGGGTGTGTTAGTGTGTGTTGGAGGGTGTTAAGGTGTGTTAGTGTGTGTTGGAGGGTGTTAGTGTGTGTTGGAGGGTGTTGGAGTGTGTTAGTGTGTGTTGGAGGGTGTTGGAGTGTGTTAGTGTGTGTTAATGTTAGTTAGTGAGTTAGCATGTGTTTTTGCATTTGTTAGTTAGCATTTGTGTGTGTGTGTGTGTGTGTGTGTGTGTGTGTGTGTGTGTGTGTGTGTGTGTGTGTGTGTGTGTGTGTCCGCTCTTGTTTTTCTAAGCTAAAGATGACATGATCACTTCCTCATACAGATCCTGATCTCTGCATGATGTACTAACTGTAAACTGTAACTCCACCCTCACCGATTCACTCTCTCACACACACACACACACACACACACACACACACACACACACACACACACACACACACACACACACACGTGTGATGATATATAACGCATCTGAAATGAATCAAAAGACAGGATCATTCATTTTTATTTTTTATTTTTTATCTCTGGAAAAGATGCTATTAATTTTAAATCCTTGTGCCAAATAATTCCTAAATTATGAAGCAGTGATGATGATTAAGACATAATCTTTCACAGAATTTTAAGGATTACTGTCTAACAATAAACACAGAAAATACCCATCGTGTGTGGTTTGGTGATGATGGTGAGAAATCCATTAGTGAACATCAGTGTTTATTCCCTCCATTAGTGTAGTGGTACAGAGTGTGTATTATACTCCACAGAAATACAGAACGTTCTACATTAAACAAATATATTCTCCACACACTAGAGTGCTGTGTGTGGGGCAGAGTGATCACGCTGAAGTGTTAGTGTACTTCATGATGATCCTGGCTCTTTAGTGTAGGGGGTAAGGGGTAGGGAGTAGGGAGTAGGGGTTAGGGAGTAGGGCATAGAGAGTAGGAAGTATGGAGAGATTAGGAAGAACCTCCCAGGTTTACCTGAGTTTATCCAGATCAGGTGTGTTAGAGCATCACTGTATGAGGACGGGAAGAGCCACAGTGTCACCTAGTGGAGCTCAGTGAAACACACACACACACACACACACACACACACACACACACATACACACACACACACACACACACACACACACAGGGTCAGATAATATTACAGACAGAATAACACTGACAATCCAACATCTACACCCCATAAAATAAATCGGAAACATTATTATTATTATTATTGTTATTATTATTATTATTATTATTATTATTATTATTATTATTATTATTATTATATTAATAATAAAAATACAATATTGTTGTTGTTGTTAAACTTCACACTAAAAAATCACATTTGTATTTTTACCTCCTTTGACTGTTTACTTATTTAAGATATTGTACTTTTTAAAAAAAATTATATATATATATTAATAGTTGTTATCTGTTTCTTTTACTTATTGCTGCTCTATATTTACTATTTATGGCGATTTTTGCTTTTTTAAAATTATTTGTAAATTATTATCTTTATAAATGCACTTATTTGAAATAATGGTTTATGTTTTCCAGATTTTTAAACATGTTGATCTATTTTTAATTACATTATTGTATTAGATTATTTATTGTCATTATTTCTTTATTAATTTCATTTATTCTTCTGTTGAACTGAATCTATTTTCCAAAGAGACACTCGAGCTGTTTTTACCAGCACTGAACACACTGAACACACTAAACACTGAACACACTGAACACACTGAACACACTAAACACTGAACACACTGAACACACTAAACACTGAACACACTGAACACACTAAACACTGAACACACTGAACACACTAAACACTGAACACACTAAACACACTAAACACTGAACACTGAACACACTAAACACTAAACACTGAACACTGAAAACACTAAACACTGAACACACTAAACACTGAACACACTAAACACTGAACACTGAACACACTAAACACTGAACACACTAAACACTGAACACACTAAACACTGAACACTGAACACACTAAACACTGAACACACTGAACACTGAACACACTGAACACACTAAACACTGAACACACTAAACACTAAACACTGAACACACTAAACACTGACCACACTGAACACTGAACACACTAAACACTGAACACACTAAACACTGAACACTGAACACACTAAACACTGAACACACTGAACACTGAACACACTAAACACTGAACACACTAAACACTACACACTGAACACTGAACACACTAAACACTAAACACTGAACACTGAAAACACTAAACACTGAACACACTAAACACTGAACACACTAAACACTGAACACTGAACACACTAAACACTGAACACACTGAACACTGAACACACTGAACACACTAAACACTGAACACATTGAACACACTAAACACTGAACACACTGAACACACTAAACACTAAGCACTGAACACACTAAACACTGAACACTGAACACACTAAACACTGAACACTGAACACACTAAACACTGAACACACTGAACACACTAAACACTGAACACACTGAACACACTAAACACTGAACACACTGAACACACTAAACACTGAACACACTGAACACACTAAACACTGAACACACTAAACACTGAACACACTAAACACTGAACACTGAACACACTAAACACTGAACACACTGAACACTGAACACACTGAACACTGAACACACTGAACACACTGAACACACTGAACACTGAACACACTGAACACTGAACACACTGAACACTGAGCACACTGAACACACTGAACACTGAACACACTAAACACTGAACACACTGAACACACTGAACACTGAACACACTGAACACACTAAACACACTAAACACTGAACACACTGAACACACTAAACACTGAACACACTGAACACACTAAACACTGAACACACTGAACACACTGAACACTGAACACACTGAACACACTAAACACACTAAACACTGAACACACTGAACACACTAAACACTGAACACACTGAACACACTAAACACTGAACACACTGAACACACTGAACACTGAACACACTAAACACACTGAACACTGAACACACTAAACACACTAAACACTGAACACACTGAACACACTAAACACTGAACACACTGAACACACTGAACACACTAAACACTGAACACACTGAACACATTAAACACTGAACACACTGAACACACTAAACACTGAACACACTGAACACACTAAACACTGAACACACTGAACACACTAAACACTGAACACACTGAACACACTAAACACTAAACACACTAAACACTGAATGCACTGAACACACTAAACACTGAACACACTGAACACACTAAACACTGAACATACTAAACACTGAACACACTGAACACACTAAACACTGAACACACTGAACACACTAAACACACTAAACACTGAATGCACTGAACACATTAAACACTGAACACACTGAACACACTAAACACTGAACACACTGAACACACTAAACACTGAACACACTGAACACACTAAACACTAAACACACTAAACACTGAATGCACTGAACACACTGAACACACTAAACACTGAATGCACTGAACACACTAAACACTGAACACACTAAACACTGAACACACTAAACACACTAAACACACTAAACACTGAACACACTGAACACACTAAACACTGAACACACTGAACACACTAAACACTGAACACACTGAACACACTAAACACTGAACACACTGAACACACTAAACACTGAACACACTGAACACACTAAACACTGAACACACTAAACACTGAACACACTGAACACACTAAACACTGAACACACTGAACACACTAAACACACTGAACACACTAAACACTGAACACACTGAACACACTAAACACTGAACACACTAAACACTGAACGCACTGAACACACTAAACACACTGAACACACTAAACACTGAACACACTAAACACTGAACACACTAAACACACTGAACACACTAAACACACTGAACACACTAAACACTGAACGCACTGAACACACTAAACACACTGAACACACTAAACACTGAACACACTAAACACTGAACACACTAAACACACTGAACACACTAAACACTGAACACACTGAACACTGAACACAGCACAGCACTAATCCCACAGCAAAACAATGTGTTACTGATATTAAAATAAAAATGAAATAAATATTAATTGCATAAAGTACACCGATTAATTTGTTAGTCAGTTTCATGAGACGATTTAAAAAACAGGTGTCTGATATAACCAACACAACACAATGATAATATTATTGTTATTACTTTCATCATTTAATGATCTAAAATAATTGAAATTAAAATCACAATTCATTTATACTGACCTACAACATGGAAACACATTTCTACTATATTAACGCTCATTAGAATATAAATATTAATGTTAATGGTTGGAATAATTAATGATAAATTATAAATAGTTTAGTATTTAAATGTATTATTATTATTATTATTATTATTATTATTATTATTATTATTATTATCATGCTACAGTCCTAATTAATCTGCACGTGAGCTGAGATGTTTAATCACTGCGTCACTGAGCTCACCGCCCGCGCGCCACAGAACTCTCGTTCAAAATTTAAAATTTAACGGAACCTCAACGGACAACAGCAGCGTCTTTTCTATATTTAGCACCAATTCAATACAGAATCTGCGTTTGTTTGCTTTTGTTCTTTCTTTTTTTTAACGACTAAGAGGAAAACGTTACAATAAAATAAAGCTAGATGATAATTTAACTTCTTAGGCTATATGACGACTTTTTTTTATTTTTATTTTAGAGTTTTATAGCTGCGTATACAGTAGATGCTTAGCTAATCTTGCTAACACTTAATCAAAACCTGAGGTAAAAACAAAGAGAAAGAAAAATTAAACACACAGTATAAATGTGTAAACTAGCTCCGTCCTGTGGAAATATTTCAGGTAAATATATATATATTTAAAGTTTTGCTATCGTTACATTTATTTGAGTGATATTGTGATATTTGTAATAACAGTTAACATTTTTAATCGGTGACGTAGCTCAGGTGTTAACGCTGTTTTATCGACATCTTTACATTTATTTCTTGTAAAAGTTAAGCAGGAATGTGAGATAATGTTAGCTGCCTTGATAGCTTAGCTTATACATTTAGCTTAGCGTTAAAAATTATTATTTTAATTTTTTTTTTTAATTTACCACAGAACGGATTGAACGCTCGCTTCCATTCCGCGCGCGCACGCTCTAATCCCAGCGCACGCGGACGGCGGTGTATTTACTAAAGGCTGCTGTGTGAAAGCCGGTTGTTTCTAAAAGTTACCGATGGATGTCGTTGTTTGTTTGAATACGGCGCTGTCGCGCGCTCGAGATGTCACTGGAGAATTGTAGTGTGCTGTATCTACTGAAACTGAACTCTTAATACAGTTGCAAGACTTAAAAAAAAAAAAAATGTAAAAAGTAAAACACAGTTATTCAAAATGCTAATCTGTTTTGTTCAGACCCCAGAAAAGTGTACTGAAGTGTACTGAAGTGTACTGAAGTGTACCCAAACTGTACCTTTCCTTGTCACTGGGGTGGTACCATCAGCGGTACGTGCGTAGCCTCGTCTCCAGGTTCCCGGTTCCCGGGTTCCTGTGCTCGGGTTACCGTTGATGCAGAGTTTCTGTGCATGTTATTATAATTAATAAGACCAAATACGGGTTAAAATGTTATTTCACAAACTTTCTGTAACAGATGAGTCACTAGAAAGTGTGTTCATTTACATACTATGAAAGACCTCAGTGAGTGAAAGATCCGAGTCTGCTGAATTAAAAGAATCGAATCACTGAAAAGAATCGTTTTGCACATCAATAAATACAGGAGGGAAGAAGTGTAGAGTTTTCTCACCTTCAGCTACCTGAGGTAGAATAAGACTATTATACCTGGATATCTAACCCCAGGTAAATCTACTTTCTGTGATTTATATTAAAATAAAATAATTATTAAAATGTAGTTTACTAAAACCTTACAGCGGTCTTGTCTGTTTTTTAGGGTGGTGTCACACACACACACACACACACACACACAGGATCAGTATCCAGCCGCACTCCCTTTAAATTTACCGTGTGTGTGTGTGTGTGTGTGTGTGTGTGTCTCCTCCTCTTGCAGGATTACCGGCTCCGGTCTCCGCTGATCACACACACTCTGAGGGACTGGGTAAGGGCTGTGTGTTGTGTATCAGCTGGTGTGCGGGTTAGTTCGGACTACACGCGTTAACCGGTATGATGATTGAGGACTGTGCCGCTGTGCTGCTCGGTGTGCTGCTGCTCACGCCACTCTGTCGGCCCTCGGTGGAAGCGCTCGCGAGCTCGTCGCCGCCGGACCCGTGCTACGACGAAAACGGGCAGGCGCGCCGCTGCATCCCGGACTTCGTGAACGCTGCGTTCGGCCGGGAAGTGCGCGCGTCCAGCACGTGCGGCCAGAAGACACCGAGTCGCTACTGCTTGGGGCCGGAGAGAGGCGGCGGAGAGAGGAGCCGCGAGTGCCGCATGTGTGACGCGTCAGACCCCAAACGGCGCTATCCGGCTTCGCACCTCACCGACCTGCACAACCCGCACAACCTGACGTGCTGGCAGTCCGAGAACGGCATACGGTACCCGCAGAACGTGACACTGACGCTGTCTCTCGGTAAGAAGTTCGAGGTGACGTACGTGAGCGCGCAGTTCTGCTCGATCCGTCCGGACTCGATGGCCATCTTCAAGTCGATGGACTACGGCAAGACGTGGGTTCCGTTCCAGTACTACTCGAGCCAGTGCCGGAAAGTGTACAACAAGCCGAACCGGGCCGCCATCACCAAGCAGAACGAACAGGAGGCCGTGTGCACGGACGCGCACCAGCAGCAGCAGCCGCACCATCAGCAGCCGGTCTCGGGCGGTCTCGTGGCCTTCAGCACGCTGGACGGCCGACCGTCTGCACACGACTTCGACAACTCGCCCGTGCTCCAGGACTGGGTCACGGCCACGGACATCCGCATCACGTTCAGCCGCTTGCACGGTGAGGAGCGCAAGGCCGAAGCAGAGGACGACGATGACTCGCACTTCTACGCCGTATCCGACCTGCAGGTGGGCGGCCGGTGCAAGTGTAACGGGCACGCCTCGCGCTGCGTGCGCGACCGCACCGGAGAGCTCGTGTGCGAGTGCAAGCACAACACCGCGGGGCCCGAGTGCGACAGGTGCAAACCGTTCCACTACGACCGACCGTGGCAGCGCGCGACCGCGAGAGAGGCCAACGAGTGTGTCGGTGAGTCGTCAGTAACATTAAACTTTGGTATAAACCCACGCGCGTGTTTACACTGATACAGGAGAAGACTATAATTAAAGTTACACAGGTGTGTTACCTTCCTCACTGACAACACAGTTTATAAACCTAAACCATAGCTTTCAGGGTGAAAACACACGTCACCGATGCAGTACCCAGGGTTTATATACAGAGTCAGAGGATATACAGTAGTGCAGCTGATTTACATTTAAATCACAATAAAGGAACAGAACTGAGTCACTGTTCTACAGCCGATGCAGCTTTTACGTTCTTTACACCTTACAGAATAAAGATGGACCTGTACATTATACACTGCATTAATGTCAGAAGAAAAGAAAAAATCCTTTTCATTGTCCATGGTATTTTATATATATATATATATATATATATATATATATATATATATATATATATATATATCCTAATTATAAAATTATAAACAATACATACATGCTGTATACACACCACTACACTACTGCTCAGACAACACTCACACATGGCACATGATTAGGTTTAATTAATTAAGGAATCTAAAAAAAAAGTCTCCTATACCCTTATAAAAGAGAATGTAGTGCACTTTCAAAGCGTATTAAAGGTACAAACTGATCATTGTTGTACCTGTACAGCATGTTTTTTTTCCCTTACAGTGTGACACGGCATGTTTAAACTGTGCTGACGGGTTTGGGTACACCATCTATATCTCTGTCTACACCTGACACCTGAATAGTGAATGTAGCTGACATGCGTTAAGGCTCATAGCTGGACATAAAGGACCTCTGCTTTGTCTGTGAGGCTACATTATTAGAGGTTCATGTGGAATTCCAGCGTGCTCCTAAAGACAAAACCAAATCCCTGTTTTAAAAACAGAGGTATATAAATGTACATAACGAAAAAAATTCAGGAGGTTTTTACAGATGTACGGACAAGAAGGTAGAAATAAGTTCTTTAAAAATGGCTTTTATTTCTCTATCTTTCGGTTAAGTGTTTTTGTTTTAAGTGTGGGAATTATTTCGCTTTATAAAGAAGATGAGCGTAAACACTGTTCATTATAGCTATAAACCCAGAGCCGTTACAAGAAGCCACACGGTCGTATCTTTTATTTCTTTATTCGTAAAGCTTAGTTAGGAACATTTACGGTCATTATTATTATTATTATTATTATTATTATTATTATTATTATTATTATTATTATCATTATTATTATTATTACAGAAATATTTCCTATTTATTTTGTTAGAAGTGTATACAGTGTGTGTGTGTGTGTGTGTGTGTGTGTGTGTAAGACAATACAGATATTAATACAGTCAGTGAAAGCGTGTTAGGAAACAGTCAATATCCTCATTTATCAGAAATAGCGTAGCCTTTACTGCATGGAATTATGACACGGAATATATCCTGGATAGATCATGTGTAGTATGTATGAAGGTGTAAATGGATAAACAAAATGAGACCTTTAATTCAGTCTTGCTTACAGAACAAACCTTAAACCTAAACACACAGGTTTGATCTGTTTGTAGGGACACAATATTAGAAACCACAGTGAACAGAGTGAAGCGCACAAAAGACCAGGAAGCGTGCTGTGATGTGGTGTGCAAGACAAAGGTGTCCGGAGGTTTGATCTGTTTGGAGGTTTGGTGTCGTTAATCTGGTTCTGAGCGTAGCTAAAAAGAGCTAGAGTAGAAAACGAGTAGAGCCGAAATTCAATTCAGTTCAATTCATTTCAAATGAAAGCTGCTTTAACGGCATGATCATATCAGGAAACAGTCCCGCAGTAACAGCATATACAATATAAATCAGAGTATTGTTGTTATTATTGATGTTGTTATTAATTCCTCTCCCAAAATACAGAATATATTGATTAGGTATTATGTATTCATGCCTGATGGAAAAAAAAAAGAGAAAGTATCAGCTACTTTGACTCTTTAATATTAACCGTAACCCAACGTTTGTCCGTACAAACTTACTGTAATTTATCAGGACAAGAAGGGACAGTGAACATGTGAGAAACAGAGAAAGTGCTCAAAGGAGAAATGCATAGAGACTGACAATGAGACTGACAGTAAGAGAGTATGATAGAGAGAGAGAGAGAGAGAGAGAGAGAGAGAGAGAGACACACACACACACACAAACAGACAGAAAGAGTTATACAGAGAGAGAGAGAAATTGAGACAGAAAGAGTTGGAGAGAGACAGAGACAGAGAGAGAGAGAGACAGAGAGAGAGAGAGACGGGTCTGTGGCCTCTGACACGATCCTGGGCTGGAAATGTCAACATGACGAGTTTAAACTGTCTTGCAGGAGGAATGAATTGTTCCATATATCCTTGACACTTTATTTTTTTATAAGGGGTAAGGGGTGTGTGTGTGTGTGTGTGTGTGTGTGTGTGTGTGTGTGTGTGTGTGTGTGTGTGTGTGTGAAACGCAGGATACAAAAGAGCGTCACTCACTGCATCCATCTTGCTGTCAGTGAGCCGATGGTACGACCTTACATTCCTGAACTGGGTTTTCACACACACACACACACACACACACACACACACACACACACACACGCACCTCTGAAATAAAGCGAGAGAGGGAGAAAAAAGCAAACAGTGCTCAATCTACAGAGAAAAGAAAGCATGACACGTTTTTGTACAAGAGGCAGAGAAGAGCGTGTGTGTGTGTGTGTGTGTGTGTGTGTGTGTGTGTGTGTGTGTGTGTGTGTGTGTGTGTGTGAGTGTGAGAGAGAGAGAGAGAGAGAGAGAGAGAGCATCTGAGCTGACAGACATCCTTATACACACACTGGTATAGAGAGAAAAAAGAAAGAATGACACAGAAGAAAGTTGAGATAGCTGATAGAGAGAAAGATGTATTTATTAATATTTATAGATGTATAATTATATTTATTTATTTATTTTAGAATGATAATTAGATCATATAGCATTAATCTTATAGTCCATATCTGCACTTAACTGATTGGATTTTTAAAAAATATATTGATCATTTAACTCACTTAGAGGCAATTAACACAGCACTGAAGGGAGGAGTGGTGGAGAATATTAAACACACTAACACACATTCGACAGAAACTACAGCTAAACTACGTCCCCATGTCCTCGGAGCGCGTGTATCAGACCTGCTCACGGCGTTAATCTAATCTATACGAAAAGAGGAATACTCAGAGAAATATACTCTTAATCCACACCCCATTTCTTACAGCTCAGTTCAGATTTTAGGAGCCAGGTGGAACCTCACTTTTCTCTGTCGTCACTGTCATTTTCGAGCTCGTTTGCTTCGCTCGAAGCTTTTCCGAGTGAATCAGGAAGACAGCCGAGCCGAGCCGTTTCACACACAGATTAGATCCGACATGCTCTCAGCAATCAGTAATTATGAGTGATTTAATTACAGCCTCACAGAAGCTTCAGATCGCTAAAGCAAACAACAACAGTTCAGTTTAACGTCACGCTTTAATTCCAAGCTGCGAGCAGAACTTTGTTTTTTATCTCACATTTATATAACAGCACCTTCAGCAAGCCAGTAAACCGGCGTGCATGTCTATGAAGAGGTGATTGAACAGAGGCGTTAGTGCGGCCGCATCGGCTCGAGGCCTGCTGGTCAATGTTCGAGCCGCTCCGCGGGGTTTATGGACCGGCGTCTTATCATCCTCAAAGCGCCCGCCGGATCAAACCCGGCAAATAAAAGAGAGAGGGTGAGAAGAGAAAATAGGTGGAGAGAGAGCGGAAAAAACACTTTTGCACTTTGGCCACCTTCCCTTCATCACCTTAAAACCTCCCACGTGACTAATAGATGTGACAGAGAGAGAGAGAGAGAGAGAGAGAGAGACATAAGTGGGGAGAGAGAATAAATTAAAGAAAGGTAGAGAGAGGAAATGACTCTATTTGCACTCTTCGTGGTTGACCGTCTGCATAAGCCAACATTTCTGGTGAAAAGAGAGAAAGAAAGAAAGAACAAGCTCAAATAGAACAGAATAGAGGAGATAAAGAGACAAATAAACTTCAGCTGCATCACACGTTCTTCATCTGAAGTCAAGCTGATAGACGGAATAGAGCAAATATAAAAAGAGGAAAGTAGAACAAAAGAAAAGAGAGGATAGGATGAAGAAAAATTAGCGAGAGGACAAGATGGTTTTTACTTTGCTCTTCCGCTCTTCTGCCTGTCATCCTTTAATGTGCCGATAGAGCAAAGTGAGAGTTGAGGAGAAAATGAGAGAAGGCTTAAGAGAAAGGAGACAGAGAATGATAGAGAGAGAGAGGAAGACGTTTTTCTTTTTTAAAGGTCCAGATAAATCAAACTTTCCACATGGCAGACTTACAGTACTTCTCATGCGAATGGATCAAAGATACAAGTAAAAAAAAAAAAAAAAAAAAACAAGTGAGGAAGAGAAACAGGAGGAGAAGAAGAGAAAAAGAAAGGGAAGGAGGGAGGGAGGGAGAGAAGAGGGCAAGACAGACTGAGAAAAGGAAAAGGAAACACTTTTGATCTTTAATTAAACTTCCCACCTGACAGATTTTCCTGAGCAACTGAGATCAGCAGACACAATGTGACGCTCACCGGCGGCTGAATTACTGCCTCTGAATTACTGCCTCTGAATTAGTGCCTCTGAATTACTGCCTCTGAATTACTGCCTCTGAATTAGTGCCTCTGAATTAGTGCCTCTGAATTACTGCCTCTGAATTAGTGCCTCTGAATTACTGTCTATGAATTACTGTCTCTGAATTACTGCCTCTGAATTACTGTCCCTGAATTACTGCCTCTGAATTACTGCCTCTGAATTAGTGCCTCTGAATTACTGCCTCTGAATTACTGTCTATGAATTACTGTCTCTGAATTACTGCCTCTGAATTACTGTCCCTGAATTACTGCCTCTGAATTACTGTCCCTGAATTACTGCCTCTGAATTACTGCCTCTGAATTACTGCCTCAGAATTACTGCCTCAGAATTACTGCCTCTGAATTAATGCCTCTCAATTACTGCCTCTCAATTACTGTCTCTGAATTACTGCCTCAGAATTACTGCCTCTGAATTACTGCCTCAGAATTACTGCCTCTCAATTACTGTCTCTGAATTACTGCCTCTGAATTACTGTCTCTGAATTAGTGCCTCTGAATTACTGTCTCTGAATTACTGCCTCTGAATTACTGCCTCTGAATTACTGCCTCTCAATTAGTGTGAGAAATTTGTCTTTAAAATCTCAGTGTGTGTTTCGAAGACGCTCTTCTAAAATTCACCAATAGGACGACAGCAAACTCACGGCACAGCTACAGATACGGTAGCGACGATGGAGAAACATTAACGTTAACGTAACATGCTAACGGACAGAAAATGATCTCCTCAAAGCTCTCTGTGAAGAATGTGTGTGTTTATTTCCTGCACCAGCTGATTTCCGGATTGATAACGTGAGCAGAACGTAGTGATGTCTTCAACCTCAGGTCCATCGTCAGAGGATCTTCATCGTATAATCTGACACGGAGACACACGCTATCACACAGTCTGTTCTAGAATATTCAGCCCTGAGTTTATTGTACAGGATCTCACGATCACGAAGCCAAGAGAGATGAGTCGAAAGAGAACGCGAGAAAGACGTGATCATGATTGTACTTTTCCAGAACAGAACGCTTTATGAGTGTTTGAAGCTTGTTTCGGAAAACCTCCCGGACGCACGGAGTGATCACGTACCTGTGAACACACAATAGTAACTCTGTGATTAAATACCTGTCCACTCCACTGCGGTTTGTTCTTGTTGTTGGAGAAGTGAGTGACGTTCCTCCATCATCCTCTTCTCCTCAGCAGGGACGCCGTTCTCCAAGCTGCCTAATAGACTTAATATGAAGTGTACAGGCAGTTATGGCCACCGCTGGCACCATACCCCGGTTTAAGTGGGTTACAGCCATCCGGAGTGTTCCGAGGCATCCTGTGTTGTATCTGTATCACAAATCACAAATACGGCCCAGTGAGCAGGCTAGACACACACACACACACACACACACATACACACACACGTTCATCTTTTAGTGCAGTGCTCATATACAACTATATGATCTGAAATACACGAAATAAACCACACAGCACTGATACGATATTATACTCAAACATCTCACCATCACACCCAACGTCTCTGCTGCAGCTCATATGGAGGTTGTGTGAGTGTGAGGCCCGGACCTCACGGTGAGATGAGTGCTGGCAGAGAGCCCACCCCGAGTGTGTGTGTGTGTGTGTGTGTGTGTGTGTGTGTGTGTGTGTGTGTGTGTGTGTGAGGACCCTACTGCAAATTGAACTTGATGCCTGCCAGACTGCAGCACACCAGCCCTGAACCAACCATCTGCAGCTGGTTTAACACACACACACGCACACACACACACACACACACACACACACACACACACACACACACACACACACACACACACACACACACCTTAAAATGGAATGTGTTGTAATACGATAATACCTCTCTTCTCCTCTCATGCTATGAACGCTTTGTCTCTTTCTCAACTCTTTAGTTTTCATATCAGACTTCGGTTTGGTCCGGTGTTTAATCAGTTATCAGACTTGAGTTTGGTCAGGTGTTTAATCAGTTATCGGACTTCAGTTGGGTCTGGTGTTTAATTAGTTATCAGACTTGAGTTTGGTCAGGTGTTTAATCAGTAATCAGACTTCGGTTTGGTCCGGTGTTTAATCAGTTATCAGACTTGAGTTTGGTCCAGTGTTTAATCAGTTATCAGACTTGAGTTTGGTCCGGTGTTTAATCAGTTATCAGACTTGAGTTTGGTCAGGTGTTTAATCAGTAATCAGACTTCGGTTTGGTCCAGTGTTTAATCAGTAATCAGACTTCGGTTTGGTCCGGTGTTTAATCAGTTATCAGACTTGAGTTTGGTCCGGTGTTTAATCAGTTATTGAACTTCAGTTGGGTGCGGTGTTTAATCAGTTATCGGACTTCGGTTTGGTCCGGTGTTTAATCAGTTATCGGACTTCAGTTAGGTCCGGTGTTTAATCGGATTCTTTCTGAGGAGCTTAATAAAGTTAAAATACTATAGAAATAGAAATCTGTAAGAACTTTGCTAGAGCTCACTGAACATAGAGCTGCTCTGATTTCATGATGCAAGTGTTATTGTGTTATAAAAATGTAAGAGCCAGTCATCTTCCAATATGCAAATGTAGGCCATGAAACACCAGAGGAGGGGGCGGGGCTGTCAGGGATTGGGAGTGTTTTACAGTTTTATCTTGAGAGAATCTCTTCATTTCTTCTGAAACCACCTTATCAAGCAAGTTCAGTTCTGGTGTAAAAACAGAGCTATTTTTAGGGGGGACTGGAGACCTGGAAAGTTCAAACTGTTGTTGACTGAAGGACAGGTGAAGCTCACACCTGGCTCACTGCTCTCGTTTATATTACCTGAGCAGTGAAATCACTTCAGGTGAAGTAGTCTGCATGTAGAAGACTTTCTGGCCATGATATTTTACTGAACTCTACAGTTATGGAAGGATATTAAACTAGTCCCAATCACTCAATAAATACTGCTAATGAAGCTAAAACACACTGCATTTAGCCCTCCGGTAATGTGTGTGTGTGTGTGTGTGTGTGTGTGTGTGTGTGTGTGTGTGTGTGTGTGTGTGTGTGTGTGTGTGTGTGTGTGTGTGTGGGAGGATGATGCCCTGAAGCACCTTTAGCATAAAAATACATGTTTATTCACAAAATATATTTATTAAAAAGTGTTTAATATGGTGAATGTGGTGTTGGAAAGCGGCGTTGCGTCCTGTCTCTTTACATTAAACACTACTGCTGTAACTGTACCGATTATTTGAGCGTCACTGGTCCATCTTCGTCTCAGTGATGATGAGGATGAACCCCAGCGAAGGCCCGGATTCCTTATAGCAGAACATCTCTCCACGTTCCAGCGTCTTCATCTCCAGTGTAGGTTTAAACACCAGGCTGCGTTTGGGACGAGGCCGTCTGTCTCTCCGTCTCTCCCCGGAGTGAGTGCTGCTTTCATTTTTGAGGTTTCGGTTTTGTAACACTGATTGGATCCATAATGTGAGCCAGATTCCTTTTACAAGCCCACAGACCGTGACCTCGGCTTTGAAACGGAGAGCTGGAGAGAACGAGGGAACGAGGGAATGAGTCAATTTTCACAGAGGAGACCTGCATTTCTCTTCTCTTCTGTATTCTTCTCTATTCTCATTGTCTCTTTTCTCACTTTTTCTTCTCTTCCATTCTCTTCTCTTCCCCTTTTCTCTTCTTCTCTTTTCTTTTCTCTTCATCTCTCCTGTTCTCTTCTCTTATTTTCTCTTCTCTTCCTCATTCTTCTCTTCTCTATTTTTCTGGTCTCTTCTCTTCTGTATTCTTCTCTTAAATATTCTCAATTTTTCTTCTCTTCTCTCTTCTTTTCTTTTCTCTTCTTCTCTCCTGTTCTCTTCTCTCATTTTCTTTTCTCTTCCATTTCTTTTTTGTTTACTTTTTTTTCTCCTCATCTCTGATTTTCTTCTCTTATTTTCTCTTATTTTCTCTTCTCTTTTCTTCTCTTCTTTGTGCTTCTCGTCTCTTTGTGATGGTGAGAGATGTTGGTGGGTTTGTTTTAGTTTGCTGTAGCTCTAAGCACTGAAGACAACTATCCATAGAGAGATGGAGAGATTTACATACAGAGAGCGAGAGAGAGAGAGTGAGAGAGAGAGAGAGAGAGAGAGAGAGAGAGAGATGGATGGTTGTATGAGGGTAATGATGTTTGAGAATAATAGCATGTAGTATTTTCCCATCCTTCTGTCTCCTTTTCCTGTCTTGCCTGGCCGCACTTTAGGAAACTAACAGGGACTGGGCGTGCAGCACGAGGACGAGGACGAGGACAAGGAGGATCAGGAACGTTCCGAACTGTAGGACGAGCGCTGGAGTAAATTCAAAATTAAAATACCACGCTGCCTTTATTTACTCCGACTTCTGAGTAAATAAACGTTCTTGTGATGTTTACTGGGGCGTAACCATGAATCAACAGCCATACTTCTTTTATCTGATACACACACACACACACACACACATACACACACACACACACACACACACACACACACACAGTGTAGGTGTTTATGTGGTGCTGCAGTATATTGTGATTTACTGCCCTACTTCCTGTATAAATGCCCTACACAGGGTGTGGAATAATGACTTCTAAGCCCTGTGTAGTGAATTATACGTATATGCAGTGGTGAGTGATTTGGGATTTAGCTTTTTAATAACGTCATCTGTATGGTTCTGTGTTCGTTATAAAAGTCCTGTAGTGAGCAACGTAGTGTTCAGCTCCCTGTTTAATAAATATGTTATGAAATAATGTGATATAGAATATAGTACAGTCTGTATTAGCAGATTCCCAATTCATCTTGTGTTGCAGTAGCTCCATCTCACACACACACACACACACACACACACACACTATATATATATATATATATATATATATATATATATATATATATATATATATATATATATATATATATATATATATATATATATATGGTGCATTCAGCCTCCTATATACAGTATTGCATGCTGAGATTCATGATTCAGGCTTTTCCTAGTTTAGAAAAACCGGATAAATGTTCCTCAACTGCCCAATAATTTATTTACTGACTGTTTATCTCCTCTACTACTTTTTCCTCAGCTCAGACTAATCCCGGTGTCAAAGTTCACAGCTATAGATATGCTTTATCAGACACCTGCTGTAGATAAGCCGAGATAAAGACACTTCAGAGAAGAAAAGCCGACACGAAGAGGAAAAAACACCACACACACAATTACACATTACCACGACTGGGTAGTTCCTGTGATCTGGTCGTGTGTTTAAACATTTCGGCTGTGATTAGTGTGCAGATGTGTCCAGTGTTCCGTGTCACTCAGGACGGTTTATAATGATCACGGACAGACTGGAGATTTCAGATCTACTTGTAGAGATTGCCTGAGACATCGGGACACATCATTAATTCGACCGTTCCACAAGTTTCAGCTTTCATTGTTACACCACAACTTACAAATGTTTAATACATCAGATCTCCCCACTCCTAATCACGTCACATCTGCCGGTTTATTTGTCCTGAGTGAGATGAACAAAGCCAAGCGTAATTTCCAATCTGATTCTCTCCTCCGCTTTAAGCCAAACACCAGCTCTATTACTCTCCTCGCTCTCCTCGCTCTTTCGTTTCCTCCAGGCGCTTTTTTTGTTATTGAAGCTTTGGGTTCCCACCCATCGCCGTGGAAACGAGACACCAGATCTCTTCTGGAAACAGAGGGTCGTTGGCGAGGATAAATAAACGATCGGAGGAGTGTGAAGGATGCCGCTTATCACCGCTCTCCGCTACAGTTTATATGAAAACAAAGAACAGAGAGCCAGGAAACTTAAATTTTTTAACGAAGCTACCGTTGAGAGAACCTCAGCTGAGGCCAGAGTTCTGAGTGCACCTGAAAGAAGTGCTTTTTAAACACTAATCAGAGATTTTTAACACTTAAACAGGACCGAGGTCGGAGTTACGGACGGCCTGCTGTTAGGAGTCATCAGATTTCCGGTGTAAACGTGTAATCAGAGATCAGACGACGTTATATGCGACTAAGCTGTTATATAGTGGTATAAAGTGGTAAATCTATCCCTGTCTCAACAACAATTCGTTTAAAACATTTGCTGAGTGTTGTTGTGTTAATGAAAATGTGTTAGACTGCAGCCTGTTCCCTCAGGTTTAAGATGTAAGGTTAGTGAAACACTTTCACACCGCTCGTCGTGTCCTCGTGTCTGAGTTTTGGAAATTCCTCAGATCTGAGATCGGCATTGGCCGAGTGCGCGTGCAAAAACGTCATATATTGTGTTTGGCGTTTTTTTCCCCGTTTTTGTTTGTACTTTACTCACGCAGCAAAGTCCGTAATAACTTTTTAATTCAGTCTGGAAAAAGACCCCTGGTTTGTTTTCCTGTTACCATCTCTCTGAGGACGTTCAGTTATTCGATAAGTCTTTTCCCACCTGCATCTGTGTGTGTGTGTGTGTGTGTGTGTGTGTGTGTGTGTGTGTGTGTGTGTGTGTGTGTGTGTGTGTGTGTGTGTGTGTGTGTGAGTAACACAGGCTCTGTGTTATCTCTGAAAGTTAAGTAGTGATGTTTTAGGTGACTAATGGAGATGACCTGAGAAGGTTTTCCGCTCTAATAACCCCGTTTTCTCATAACCCTTTTCCCCGAAACACGTCACCATTTTATTAATCATAAACCAACTAGAGAGAAACTAATAACCAGAGTTCAGCTAAAGTTGATCACACACAGCCAAGTCTCCGAGAGCCACTTATACACTCGGGTACAAAAGTCTCACTGCGCGGTTTATTCCTCAGTTTAGCAAACTCCAGCATTTTCCCCCAACACGAGTCCGTCACATTTCACTAATACAAGTGCACTACAGCATGATGAATTAATGTCTGAAATATATGGAACCATAATGAACAGGGTATTTATTAGGGGCCAAGCAGCACAGGTGTATAGGCACCTATTGTAATCATTGGTGTTCTTCTTCTTATTATTATTCTGCTTCTTCTTCTTCTTCTTTTTCGTCCTCTTCTTTTTTTTCTTCTTCTGCCACTCTTGAGTCTATGGCAGCCCATAGAACTGTACATAGGAAAGTTATGAAATTTGGCACACATACAGGGGACAGTCTGAAATGTTGCCATAGCCAATTTGGAGTTGCTATCTCAAACCCTCTAGCACCACCAACAGCTCAAATTTGCCATTTTGAGTCATGTCAAAAACCTAGACCATTTATCTGTAACATGATTCATCGCCCATGAAGAGAGATCAGTCTGTTTCATCTTTCAGTGCTCTTTAAAATAAATCCATCCAGCAGCTTTAATGTTTATACACAACACCGTTTATTTCTTCTTAATCTGTGAGGAGACGCATTCAGCTCTCTGATGATATTTTTATTTAAACAAAAAAGTCTGTGTCCATTTTCCAGTCCAAAACTAACTTCACTGTAACTCTCTCTCTCTCTCTCTCTCTCTCTCTCTCTCTCTCTCTCTCTCTCTCTCTCTCTCCTGCTGTTTTTCTCTCTCTATCACCTTATCTCTCTCCTTCTGTCTCTCTCTCTCTTCCTGTCTCTCTCTCAATCCAAAACTAACATTATTGTTACTGTCTCTCTCTCTCCCTGTCTCTCTCTCACTGCAAAACTAATTTGAGTGTTACTGTCTGTCTGTCTGTCTCGTTCTCTCTCGTGCTCTCTCTCTCTCTCTCTCTCTCCCTCTCTCTCACACACACACACACACACACACACACACTGCTAACTCTCTCTCTCCCTGTCTCTCTCTTTTTCAGCCCAAAACTAACTTCACTAACTCCCCGTCTCTCTCTCTCTCTGTCTCCCTCTCTTTGTTACTCCCTGTCTCTCTCTCTCTCTGTCTCCCTCTCTTTGTTACTCCCTGTCTCTCTCTCTCTCTCTCTGTCTCCCTCTCTTTGTTACTCCCTGTCTCTCTCTTTCTCTCTCTCTGTCTCCCTCTCTTTGTTACTCCCTGTCTCTCTCTCTCTCTGTCTCCCTCTCTTTGTTACTCCCTGTCTCTCTCTTTCTCTCTCTCTGTCTCCCTCTCTTTGTTACTCCCTGTCTCTCTCTCTCAGTTCAAAACCTTTGCTCCTAGTTACCCAAAGTGTTACTGTCTCTTTCGCTTTTTAAATGGGAGATTGTGTGACTTGTTTTTATTTAATTTTTTTTATTTATTTATTTATTTATTTATGTCAAATTATGACCAACAAAATTCCATCACTCGTTAGTTTAGATGATGTTCTTCGTCGCTGTTGTTTGTCCACTTTGCAGGATCCCCGGTAGAGTTTTAAACCCCGCTCATGTGCGATGCTGTTTTACGTGTGATGAATCGTGTCTGATCTGATAAATAAACACTCTTTGTGCATTGCCCAGAGTATAACCTTCCCCTGAAGGACACCTTTTTCTCGCTCACTTCGGGTGGCCATGAGGGACATTAAACTCTCATTATCTCACACCAGGGGCGTAATTACTTTCTAACGACGTTAAAATAGACGGTAGGCTTGTGAAATCCGCTCCTGGTCCAGTTGAGTTTGAATAATGACTCTGTGTTGACTCAGATCAGGCAAAGGATTTCTGAAATCCTTCATTCGGGGGAAAAAAAAAAAAAAGTGTACATTTATACAGCGTAGAGATAACGGCTGTGTCCTGTAGAGTTTTATAATTACTTCCCAAAACAAAACCGAAATCATTTCATTAACAGCAGGTAAACCAGGTGAACGTTGGCATTACATTTGTGCAGTTTTACATAACAATAAACGTTTCACATCTTCACGCATGAGCGGAGTGTGTGTTTACGACACCGTCGAGAACAGAACGGGCGTCTTTTTTCTTTTCGAAATGTCGAAATCGTGTATCAGTGCCAAAGCAGAAACTGTGGACAGCTCTGTTCAAATCGGATCGGATGACATATTCTTTCTTCTCTTACCGTAATTATACACACACACACACACACACACACACACACACAATGTACATTTATTGAAGATAACGACCTTGTATTAAACATGTCTGTGTTTAAGAGAAACACTGAGAGAGAGAGAGAGAGAGAGAGAGAGAGAGAGAGAGAGAGAGAGACCAGAGCACACACACTTATCAATTCATAGTAATTGTGTATTATTCTGTGTAATATTAGTGTAATGATCAGTGTGTGTAATTCAGGATTAGAGGTTAGAGAGCTGTGTTTTGAGGAATAATGATGAACAGTGGGGGGTGGGGGGGGGGGGTTAAAGGGCATTCCTGTGGGGTAATTGTGGTCTTTGTGTTCATGGCAGCCACACAGCAGCAATACCTAAACTCCAGCGCTGTTCGGGGTAAACAAACCCACCGCTGAGTTATCTCCAGGCCTGGAACTTTCACTGCTGTTATTTTTGGATCGTATAATTCCCCCCCCCAAAAAAAAAAACAGAGTAATTGCGAGGGTGCTGGCTGATGCTGAGTTCCACTTCTCCCATAATTCATCTGTGCTGAGTAATCTTGTGCAATAATAATAATAATAATAAAAAAAAAAAGTTGTGGTATTTGAGGAGTTTGGAAGGCAGCAGTAAAGTTCAGGGGCAGATCAGTTCACACATAAGACTAAGCCCGGTATCTGTATTGCCTTGGGGTTGAGCTCTGTTACACCACACACACACACACACACACACACACGAGCCCGTTAACTACTCTGACCTGTCCCGCTTTTAAATCACAGAAAACCAACACACCAGCCAATCACAACACAGCGACGGACTCCGACATTGTTTGCATTTTTTTCTTCGTCATTTAGGAATGCAGCTGCTCACATATCTTCACTAACCCTCCATCCATCCGTCCATTTTCCATACCGCTTATCCTACACAGGGTCGCAGGGGTCAACCCGGGACAGGGTTCCAACCCACCATAGGGCACAATCACACACACACACACACTCACACACACACACACACACACACAGACCCATCCACACACTACGGACAATCTAGGAATGTCAATCAGCGTACAACGCATGTCTCTGGACTGGGGGAGGAAACCAGAGTACCTGGAGGAAACCCCCGAAGCACGGGGAAGACATGCCAGCTCCACGCACACAGGGCGCAGGCGGGATTCGAACCCCCAACCCTGGAGGTGCTATATTATATTAGGAGGTGTTATATTATATAATATATTTACGGATGCTCACCTGTTATCTCACCCGTATAGAGATTAGTTGGTTCTGTAACGGAGGGAATGGAAGTTCTGATCCACTGCACGTGTTCTCAGTCTGATTAACAGTTCATAGAGGTGGATCAGATTAACTTTGTTTTTTTTTTTTTGTTTTTTGTTTTTTTGCTTTGTAACTTCGTGAGATGGTACAAATGCAAAAATACTAGGATTGGCTAAATAACTGAGTGTTAGTACGATATCTAATGACCTCCTCATGCTGAGCTTTACGTTAAAGATGTTTAATCACGAGCACGATGATGAACTGATACCTGATTCCAGGATCTGTACTGATGCATCCCTATAAACACCCGTTGCCAGGTTACTGAGACGCTGCAGTGCCCCGGCGCAATACAGAACACCCGCTGCCTCTCTTTATAGAGGTGGTTATTCATTTTGGACGATGACATGCCAAACGTACCAGGATAGAGCCGACTTTCACTGACTTTACATTCATATTCAGGAGGATGTGTAGGTACGTGGTGCATGAAGGGAATATTCGGGGCTGCATGTGATCAGATGGAACCTATAGCAGTGCTGATTTAGCTGCCTGAACACGCAGATAAGGAACATGTTTGCACCAACATTGACCATGTATTTTTTTGGCATCTGACACACACACACGCACACACACACACACACACACACACACACACACACACACACACACGCACGCGCGTCTGATCTAGAATAAGAGCCGCTTTTGCTATAGTGTCAGCTCTCGTTTCAGCTGCAGTCTGTGTAGAAGTTAGTACTTTGAACACTTACAGTAATTGTGACTGCTAAATGGGTAGCCAGCTAACATTGCCTGCAAAATGTTGTGTGTGTGTGTGTGTGTGTGTGTGTGTGTGTGTGTGTGTGTGTGTGTGTGTGTGTGTGTAAGCTTTAATTTTTATTTGTATTTTAAGATCTAAGCAGTTGTGAAGTTTTGTGGGAGAAATTTGTGTCACCCGGAATGTGGGAAGGCTGCGTAAACAAAGACCCATAAAGATGCCTGAGGAGGAAAAAATGTTCATGTGGGTTTCAGATTTATGGCTATACACACTTCCTGTCTGCTCTGGGCACTTCCTGTCTGCTCCTTATTCACACTCACGGACTCAGTGGGCAAACGAGGAGAAATGTTCATCACTGTTTGATGAAGAGATGCAGAGAGATGCTTCATGGCCCACTGAGAGAGAGAGAGAGAGAGAGAGAGAGAGACAGAGAGAGACAGAGGGAGAGACAGACTGGGAGAGACAATCAGGTAGAGAAAGACAGACAGAGAAAGAGAGACAGAGACATAAGGAGAGATTGAGAGGCAGGTAGAGAAAAACAGAGAGAGAGAGAGAGAGAGAGACAGAGAGAGGGACAGACAGACTGGGAGAGACAATCAGGTAGAGAAAGACAGAAAAAGAGTCAGAGACAGAAGGAGAGAGACAGGCAGACAGACAAACAGAGACAGACAGACAAGTAGAGAAAGACAGCGAAAGATAGACTTAGAAAGAGAGACAGAGAGAGAGGTAGAGAAAGAGAGGGAGAGAAAGACAGAGAGAAAGAGACAGACAGAGAGATAGACAAGTAGAGAAAGAGAGAGAGAGAGAGACAGAGAGAGAGAGAGAGAGATTAATAAGTTATGAGATGTGTGATATTTAATGTGTGATTTTCCACACTGTATTGATTATTGGTTATATTTGTATATAGAAATGACATATGTTGTTACCATGGTTACACTTAGCTAACATAACACAGTATACAGAACTTGATTAACTGTATTTTTTAGAGACAACATCAAAAAGATTTAGTTTTTTATTCGAACGTAATATCGACCAGACGGGTCTCAGTGAGATTAAGATGTGAAGATTAACATAATTTTATACACACTCTCAGATTAACAGTCCATCCGTCTCACTTCAGTCCACATATCCACCGTCAGCTCGTCCACACTCGGCATCAAGATAAATAAAGCAATAAGATAAGAAGATGTGCCACACGGGGAACCTCTCACCTCGGCCTGATATCGATACACATCCACTTCCCCGCTCTCATTTCCCTCAAGTCAATTTTACGCTCTGTAAATTTAATAGGAGAGTCAGTAGCCCTGAAGTGTTACCCCATTGAAGTGGTGTGAAAGCTCGTTAAAGTCCAGCGAGGACAATAAACTCCCTCTGGTCCTCGCTGACACGCTAACGACAGCCAGGACCTCACACCATTATTCATCACGAGAGAGAGAAAACAATACGCCATCTACGCTAACCGTGTTAGCCCGTGATGTCTAGTGTAATGATTTGGGACGTAGCCTCAGCCAGAGGCTTGTGGTCGTGACTCTGGGAAAGCTTTGTTGTGGCTGCTAATTGCTTTGCTGGCTAGTTAACACCACATGCTACTTCGACCTGCCGTTTAGCGTGCGAGTGCGCGGGTTTGGGACGTAGCCCATGACTGTGTGTGATTGGCTGGCGCTCTTTTGATGACATCATCTCTTGACTCCCGGTCAGAATATTCCTCCGAACAGTAGCTGATTTAAACACACACGCAGCCATTCACGTTTCACTTCCATCACGTTTTTGGAAGCGTACCTGCAGCGACATTAGCAGCAGGAGCGAGCGGGCGAGCGAGTTTTCCTCCCATCGTAACCGCGCCGTGCCAGTTTGGATTTCCCATGACCAGACACGCCGCCCCGGCAGTCATTTCCCGAAAGACGTTTACACGAAACGCCAGGCGTATTTGAGTTCTAGGGGCTGCGTTCGTTTCTGCAAATACCACAGCAGGTGACGGCTGGGTCTTAAATCGAGCCAGAGAAGAAACGCTGCCTAAGAAAACAAATGAGATCCTCACACACACACACACACACACACACACACACACACACACACACACACACACACACACACACAAACGCCGTCCACGAAAAAAAAGCCGCAAATCATCCAGAAGTCCGGAGCGAGTGGAAACTGAGTCACCTTTTACCATCAGGCTTTAGTGTGGATTTTAACTGTCACACCCTTTAACCTTCCTGCTCAAGTGCTCGCTACACAGCAATGTTCACGTCCCGTTCTTAAAGCGCCCTCGTCCACTCGCTCGCTCTTAATACTGAGACGAGTCCATCACGCTGTATGGGATCTCACTAATCCCTGATGTGAACTCTATAACAGACCGAGTGATGAAGATCCTCTGACGATGGACCCGTGGTTAAAGACATCACTATGTTCTGGTGCAGGAAATAAACACACACATTCTTCACAGAGAGCTCAGAGGAGATCATTTTCTGTCCGTTAGCATGTTTCCTTTACGTTTCTCCATCACCGCTACCGTATCTGTAGCTGCGCCGTGAGTTTGCCGTCGTCCTATTGGTGGATTTTAGACGAGCGTCACAGCAGCAGCTCTCACACTCCGAGACTCTAATCACAAAACTTCTGAACTTTGGCGTCAGCTGGTGAGCATCACATTAGAGCTCTCACTCTCTCTCTCTCTGTCTCTCTCACTCTCTCTCTCTCTCTCTCTCTCTCTCTGTCTCTCTCTCAAAATGTGTGATGCAACATTGTAGGTTTTTTTGCGGTAAACTGCTTGAATTGGTGAACTCGCAATCACACTAAATAGTTCTGCGTGCTCTTTCACAGTGATGTTTGTCGGTAAATGAGACCTCTTAGCTGTACTCATGTTCGACACACATGAATCGAAGAGGGCTTTGGCTGAACGCGTGTTGTGATGACGTCACATGACGCGTCTCGGACCAAATCTGCGGAAAATCTGCGGTCATTTCGAAAAAATTGCAGCTCCTCCGAATATCGTGGAGTTCCCTTGATTTTGTGTTCATTTCTGCGATCGCAAAGTCGTGAAATCCCGGAGGGACTGAATAGGAAGCTCAGAATTGAAGGCTTTGGGCTTCTGTGATACCAAACTTCCATGCTCGGGTCCTTGAGTAAGACCTTCAATCCTCAATGGTTCAGTTTTCTCCTGTTTCCAAGCAAATGCCTTTCTGCTTAACGTTCTTCTTACAGTTTGGTTGCTGAGCGCTTTGCTTTTCATGTTAAACACGCCGGAGATGCAGATTAAGATCTAACAGCGTCTTTAGCAGACAATATAAACAGTAAAGCAGTCAAAGACCTGGCAGGCGAGGACTCACCCTAAACTCATCAGCTGAGGCGTATACACTCATCACGCTGTCAGACGGATAACTCAGCAGCACCTCGTACGGCTCTACTGACTAATTTGATGAGATAATATGTGTATATAAGGTTTAGGGGCGTAAGCCGTATATACAAAGTGGCTTCGTCTCGAATGGTTGCGGGTTCCTTCATTCCAGACGTGCCGCAGCTGATCTGTACAGCGGCCCGTTTTTAAAGACGGCTCTGATGTGGCGACGGAGCCGAGGTGTTTTCGGCTGGGATCGAGCTTTCGATCGGGTTTAGCTGTCTGTCATTACCTATACGTGTTCACGCGAGCCAAAACACCGTTAAAGAAAAACACGGAGAGACGTGAGCACTTACACACATTCCACACGTTCCACGTCTGTAGATCGTACGCTACAAATCATATAGCAAATTTAAAGCGACGCTCTGCACCTGGAAGTAATGTTTTCTGCGTGACATCATCATTTTAGCAGCGGAGGATCACGCTAGGCGTATAGAAGAGTTGTGAAGGAGAACTTCACCTTCAGAGTTCTCTCCGCTCTGTAGGAACCCTGGACCGAGGCGGAGCAGCACAGAGAACACGCAGGACGCCATGCTGGAGCTGTCTTCATCTTTAATACTCACAAATCTATGGGGGGAAAAAAAACCGTTTCACTCATTTAGCACTGAAACACACTCGCTTGGGTTAAAGCTCATGCGGCTCCGCCCCGTTACGTGTAAATGAAACTTAATCACACAGCCTCGATATTTCAGACTAATGCACCATCACACCGTCTTAGCTCCGTAGATTACAGCTAAACCTGTGTCAGGTTCACGATTAACTACACTAAAGTTTAAGCCTTTAAAATGTTTTACTTTCTGGATAATGAGCACATATGGGTACATATATTCAGTCCCTCCAGGAGCTTGCGATTTTTCAAAATGACCGCAGGTTTTCCGCAGATTTGGGCCGAGACGTGTCATGTGACGTCATCAAGACGCTCATTCATTCAGCCAAAGCCCTCTTCGGTTCACGTGCGTCGAACATGAGTACAGCGAAAAGGTCTCATTTACTAACAAACATCACTGTGAAAGACCGTGCACAACTATTGCATGCAATTGCGATTTCGCCAATTCAAGTAGTTTACCGCAAAAAAAGCACAAAAACCCAGCAAAATCGAGCATTTTTGGCCGCAACAATCATAAAAAAACTCCACGAAATCCTGTACACACTGGAATATTATAACAGCCCACTGCTTTGTTCAAAACGGTTCAGATTTCGTACTGAACGTTCACTCCAGATAGAGTTTTAACCCTCCTATTATGTTATGGATCAATCTGACCCATTTCCACATTTGAGATGTCTGAAATACCAGTTAATCTCTCTTTATCTCTTTCAGAGTCTTTGACATGTCCTCATTTAGGGTCATGAACTTACAGTACATGCAAATATTTCTTCTTTTTGTGGTCTCGGACAAGCCATAATAAAGGTTTTAATGTTTTAAGCTGTTCTTTGCCGGTTTTTTGCGTGTATTTAAACTGTGGAAGTCATTTTGACCCATAACATAATTTTTTTTTTTCAACATAACAGGAGGGTTAAAAGTTTGTATAAAAACAAAATTAGCATTCATAACCCATAAAACGAAGATGATTGAACTAAAGACTGGTGTAATCATGCTCCCTATTGTCAGGTTTTTATCCTCTTTTAAAGAGTGTTTAAGCAGCTGTGACATCACCGCTAACACCACACACTCCGTCACTCTTACACTCTTACACTCTTACACTCTTACACTCTTACAGGTCTCATCAGTTAACTAGGAACATGAAGGATAGAGAACTGAAGGCCCCCCTCACACACACAGCACATTCTTTTCATCCCCCGAATGGGGCACAATGTGGGGGTGGGGGAGTGGAGTAAAGGCTGTAAAATCTGCTGTGATGAGCTAACAGGGGTAAAATAGTGTATACGGGGGTAAGATGGGTCTGTAATAGTGATTTATGTTACTTTTCTGACTCTGTGAATCGGAAAAGTTGCTCTCTGAAACCGAAGCGCCCGAGCCGCCCGCCCACCTGCGCTGTGATTGGATTCAATGGGTTCTCCTGCTGTTCTGGAAGACCGTAAAAGCTCCGAAGTCGTTTCAGAAGCGGTTCTGACGGAGCACAAACCGGGTTTTAGGAGAGGCGTGGACTGGGAGGAGCGAGTGCTGACCCCTCTATAATGACAGGGCAGTTCAGTCATTAAAGAGGCGCTAATGTGGGAAATTGGAGGCCATTAACTAAAGGAAAAGCCAGATTAGTCCCCTGAGATTTCCTCCTTTATCTCCCTGCTCTCTCAGCAGGGGAGGAAGATGGAGAGATAAAGGGAAAGACACACACAGAGACAGAGAGAGAGAGAGAGAGAGAGTTTAAAGAGATGTGAGGGTGTTTAAGGGTTACAAAGAGCCGTGCTGAGAGCTGCAAGTGGACGTACAATGTTTTAGACACAGATAACGCAGACACACTCAATCCAGGAAAACACACCGTCATGAAGATGATGGAGACCTTCATCATCACGCTTTACTCTGTCTCACGTGTGAGCATAAGATTTCAGCATCATTTAGTTCACATGAAATTAACCGCTGCAAATGTTTAAAGTAATATCACAACCATGAATACTCCAATTAATCATCCTGAATACAAAGTACTCAGTCCTGTGTGTCCTGCGTGTGTGTGTGTGTGTGTGTGTGTGTGTGTGTGTGTGTGTGTGTGTGTGTGTGTGTGTAGGTGCTGAGGGAAATGTTCTATCTGCATTTCTACAGACATGTCTACCTGAGAAGAATTTCCTGTTTTATCTTCATTCTGTCATGACAAAGAGAGAGAGAGAGAGAGAGAGAGGGAGAGAGAGAGGTTAAGGAGAGATGAGGGTGTGTGAGTGTTCCACAGATCAGTGTTGAGAGCTGAAGTGGACGTCTGATGTCGGGATAAAGCCGACACACTCGGCCGTGCGTGTTAACTCCAGTCTGTGATGAGATGCGTATCAGCAGGTTAAAGTCTTCACTCTTTCTGCTAATCTGTATCTTCTGAAAAAGTGTAAATCATCCATAAATATCTGTCATCAATGTCCTTTCATCATCTAACCATCATCTTGTTCCACCTCGAAGGAGACATCGATATTAATCAGATATTTGATCTGTATAATGCAATCAATCGTGACCTCCATAGAAAGGCAGTGTGATGGTGGAGATTTAAAAGACGACCCGCTTTTTGAGATAAAGGTGGAAAAAAGGGAAGTTTTGGGGTGGGGGTGCAGGTCTGCCGGGCGAAGGTCTCCGCTGTTTTGCATTCCTGAGAGAAACAGCGATTAGCCAACAGGAAGCCAGGAGTGTGTTCACAGACAAAATAATCCATCAGCAAATCAAATGACATCTTAAAACAGCAAATAAAATTATCTCCAATATACACACACGCAATTAAGATTGTTCTTTCTAAAAAAAACAAAACATGTGATTATAAATCCTATCTCTAGATTTCTTATTACCTTATTATAATTATTATTATATCTTACTAGATATCTTATTAGTCTTACGGCAGATCATTTAGCCCATTTCAAGTATTTATTTCGAGAAAGAGGATAAATCATCTGGCGCTAAGACAATTTTAAGCTTAAAAGGAGTAAATATGTGCAGAAAAAGGTTTAATGGTCTTATATGTGTTATAATAATCATTAGAGAAACATTAGATAACGTTCTTCACTAGCCAATGTATTATTATTATTATTATTATTATTATTATTATTATTATTATTATTATTATAGTAGTGTCATTCTTGTGTTCTGTTGTTTTATTTAATTTCCCGTCTTGTTTTTGCGTGAATCGATCTATTATTAAAGCAGTTATTGGATAAATCTGACAGGACGGAATTCATCCAGTCCTTCAATTAGTTCAATTAAACTTAATTTAATTAACATTTTATTTATCCCCGGGGAAATTTCATCAGCAGGCGTAGTTTTACATCAACTATATTAACCACACACACACACACACACACACACACACACACACACACACACACATACACACACACACACACACACACACACACACACACACACGTGTTACTATCCTTGTGAGGACCTTCCATTCACATAATTAATAATGTAGCTAATTAACACTATGCTAGACTTAAATCTAACTCAAACCCTAAACCTTTAACTACTAGTTTTCTTTTTTAAAATAAAAGCTCCAGTTTTTATTATAGAGTAGTCTTCGTCGTGGCGACCAGCCGAATGTCTGACAGCTGTGTGTGTGTGTGTGTGTGTGTGTGTGTGTGTGTGTGTGTGTGTGTGTGTGTGTGTGTGTGTGAGTGTGGACGTGTTCAGAGAGACGTCTCTGTTTGACAGAGCTTACATTTGTCTCCAGTTAAGCGTGGGACGGTTCATACAGGTCCACACAGGTGTTTTACGGACCCCAGAGCATGCTGGGAGGAGGAGAGGCCCACGGCGAGGCAGCGACTCAAATGTGTCTCGTGTTAAGTGTGTATCAGCGTTTCAGCGAAGCCGATCGTGTTTCTCCTCCACGTCCACGTCTCTCCGTCTGATCAAAGGCTCCGTCTTAGTTCGATTCCTTCCTTACGCTCTCGCTTTCATATTTTTATTTCTGTGTCTCGGTCCAGAGGGAAGAAAAAGGGGCAGAAATCCCTTTCATTAAACATCTGTTTTAGTTCTGACTCGCCCGGTCAGAACCGACGCATTTACACGTGGTGACGTCAGAGGGGTTTTTCTCTGGTTCTGTTTAAAAAAAAAGGCTAAACAGTTCAGGTGTGTGTGTGTGTGTGTGTGTGTGTGTGTGTGTGTGTGTGTGTGTGTGTGTGTGTGTGTGTGTGTGTGAAATCTGTGTACAAAGCGTTTACAGTCTATACAGACTCTTATGATCACATTCTTCTCATCCGTCAGAGACCTCTCATTAATAAATGATCAATAACGCCTCGTATAAAGCAGTTCAGAACAGAAGTTCATTAAGTGGGACGTGAAATTAAAATAGAATAAAACAACACAACAGAAGAAGAATAAACGTTCTTTCGTCCAGATAATTCTGCACAAATGTAATGGGTTTTTTTTTTGTACTAGAAATAATATATTACAGAGTTATAACTGAATAAACTCTACATGATGAAGTAGCAGATGACTTGATGATTTCCCTCCAGAACCAATCATTGTTTTTTAAGCGTTCACCCTGTTTATTAATTATCCACCCCATGTTTACTCAAAGCAGTGATTTGTAATGAGTCAAACGAGCCCGATTGGTGTTATAGCCAGCTGACGGTGCGTTCTGATTGGTCCAGTAGGGTCCGAGATGTATTCCTTACATCTGAAGGTAGGAAAGGTTCAAAATTTTTTGGCATGTGTGTTCCTTTAGTCATGTGCTTTAGTTCTGGTCTGGATTTAGAGAACACACGTCTGGCACATGGAGAACCAAAGTATTTCTGCTCTGTGTGTGTGTGTGTGTGTGTGTGTGTGTGTGTGTGTGTGTGTGTGTGTGTGTGTGTGTGCGTGCGCGTTTCACCAAAGCAGTTTTTCCTTGGCATTGTCCGTTACAATAAACCCGACACAGTTTGACGGCACAGAACAACACAGAACCAATTACAGCCCCAACAACACAAACAGTGGAAACAGGAAGCAGCTCCAGCCCAGGTTCTGAAATCCGGAACCCGCCACACGGGCGCGAGGGAACACGCCGACGCCCCACGGATCTCAGATCTCAGACAGAGCCGGCCGTTATTACAGGATTGTAAACGAGCGACGTTGATGTTGATCGCTTTTACGAAAAAACAGCAGTTTAGCTGCAGGGACTATTTATTTGTGAAAGGAAACAGCATTCCACAGTGTGAATCACACACTCCACATCCGTGTGCTAGTAACACCCTACACATGTACTGCAAGGGAAGTGGTAGAGCTGTGTTTGCACCCACACACACACACACACACACACACACACACACACAGACGTACAGCCTTCTGCTTACAGACATGATTTAATACCAGCAAGTAAGTGAGAGCAGGAACTGACCTGCGGCTTGACCGAAATCAAAGTATGTGTCATTCCTTTAATAATAAACTCTGTGATATAAGAGGAATAAAACACTCAGGGACGTTCTGTCTTGGGAAATTAATCAACTCCGCTTCATCACACCAGTGGCGTTGTGGATTATTTTTCTGTAGCAGCTCAAAATGCGGAGAACTGTTTGTACACAGCGAGTCTGTAAACAATACATAAAAACAAACATGTATCTGTAACTGTACACACATCTGTGTGATACCATTCTTACAAAACACACACACACACACACACACACACACACACACACACACACACACACACACATAGTATTTTCTCGTGGTATCTTCAGGGACTCCCACGCTATCAGGTTACACACAGGGTCGCCCTCAGGATTAATGCTGAGCTCGCATTCTTACAGTGTTTATTTAAAAACCTCACCACAGAGACCCGGAGTTACCCCACACTCTTACCCCACACTGTTACCCCACAACACCAGAGCTCCAAACACACACTGCTGTAACCACTTTTCTACACTGGAACTGTGTGTGTGTGTGTGTGTGTGTGTGTGTGTGTGTGTGTGTGTGTGTGTGTGTGTATGCATCCTTGCCCTTGTTGTAGTTTCACTCCATCTGACTGTATGATATTAACACCACATTAACATCCAGTGTTTGTTTACGCTGCTGCTTACGGCAGATTATATAAACAATAGAGCACGTTTGATTTGGTTTACCCCGACGTGTTAATTAATACATTAACCAACATACACGTACCTACATGTACTTAAAGTGGTCGCTATTCACGTGTAAATTCATAAGACTCGTAGTTAAGGTCAGCTTCAATAGGCCGTGATTAGTACACGCCTTGATGTATCGTTAGTTATGTTTAAGTAAGTATTGATTCAGGTGTTAGTGTGTGATTATTCATGTAAAGTGATACCATTAACACTACAGGTAAACCTCAGGCTTCTACTCCATACGATTCCATTTCCTAAAGCAAAGATTTGATATTATATCTTCTACGATACAATCCGATCACTATCCTCCAATTAATATGCGAGCAGCTTCGTTTCAGTTAGGCCTGGTGTTAATTCATGATCTTGGTGTTAATTCATGATCTTGGTGTTAATTCGTGATCAGAGTTATGGCCAGATCACAGTGCCAGCCTGTCGCATTAGTTACACATCACTGGGTTGTTTTTTTCTTCCAGTAATAATTGATTTATAATCCGCTATAATTGATCACGATCGATCGTTACTCTCCAACTTTACACTGCCTTCTAAGGCTCCGCCCACACGTTTACAGATGTTTTTGAAAGCGTAGTTTAACGTTTAACGATGTTTGTGTCACCGAAAATGAAAACACTCCGTTTTCACTGTTGTGTCGCGGACAGGAAAAAAAAAACCCCCCGCTGACGTGTCAGTGTGAACCTGCGGTTTTATAGTTTTTACCCTCCGTTTTCTAAACAAATTCCTCCTCACGTAAACAGCGTTCCGGAAAATATCTCCGTCCACATGGACAAACACCTCGAGAATATTCACTAAGAGCTGTGTGTTGAGTTGTAGTGTGTGTGTGTGTGTGTGTGTGTGTGTGTGTGTGTGTGTGTGTGTGTGTGTGTGTGTGTGTGTGGTGATGATGAGATGAGAACTCCTGCTTAATGTTCCAGTCGTGTTCTGGATTCAGGAGCAGAGCAGCGCGCATCAGATTCTGTCTCCTCCACACCCACACACACACACACACACACACCCACACACACACACACACACACACACACACACACACACACACGGTGCATCTCTCAGCAGAACCGTGTGAGAGCTGACGGCGGGATTAAACTCTATTACAGGGGCAGAGCGCCAAGGCGCAGCCCAGCCCTTCGTTCGCCCGTCTCCATGGCAACTAATCAGGAAAAAAGATCAAAGCTTTTTCTTTGCCTTATTATTATTATTATTTTATACGATCCATCAGACACAGCAAACATTTACACAACACGAGAGTACGGCTAATTACACATTCTCCAGCAACCAAGACCAATTAGTCATCTCCCAGCGGTGTCGCCTTACACACACACACACACACACACACACACACACACACACACATTTCTCTCACGCTCGTATGTGGTGAACGAAGTAGGAGAGAAAGACACAACTCATCTGGTTCAGACTTTAAACCAGACGACTCAACACACACACACACACACACACACACACACACACACACACACACACACACACACACACACTTGTCACTTCCTGCTCTGTCTGTTAAATATCTCTGAGCATGTTTAGGTTTGTAGGCTTCTCAGTCTGAGTGATGTGAGTATTTAAACACACACTTGTCTCCCACACTCACTGCGGTTTAGAAGTACCCTTACACTGTGCACTTCACACAATATGTGTGTGTGTGTGTGTGTGTGTGTGTATGTGTGTGTGTGTGTGTGTGTGTGTATTCACAGTGTCTAAGGTTAGTGTGTCAAGTCCAGATGTAGCAGAACACATAACCTTTGTGTTTCCCTCCATTGAAAGGCAAACACCCTGAATCCTGCAAGCCCACAACAGGACAGGTGTGTGTGTGTGTGTGTGTGTGTGTGTGTGTGTGTGTGTGTGTGTGTGTGTGTGTGTGTGTGTGTGTGTGTTGTGTTTTGGACAGGGGCTTTTCACAGCTATCTTTATTGTGAGGAAAAGAGCACCACCTTGAAACAGCTGTGCTTCTTTCCTGATGCCTTTCTAGCGTGTGTGTGTGTGTGTGTGTGTGTGTGTGTGTGTGTGTGTGTGTGTGTGTGTGTGTGTGTGTGTGTGTGTGAGGATTGTGGTGTTGCTATGGGTGAACAGAAACCTCTTTGACATTACAAACTTTTCCTGGTGGCTAAAGATGCCGACGTTAGCTCCATGCCGGGAAGCCGGGAGGGCGCTGCAGAGCTGTTAGAGCAACACAACATTCTTGCTGTGTGTGTGTGTGTGTGTGTGTGTGTGTGTGTGTGTGTGTGTGTGTGTGTGTGTGTGTGTGTGTGTGTTTGTGAGTGATTAAGAGTCTAGCGAGGTTCAGTGTAGGCTTGGGATGATTTGCTGATGGATTCCAGCTATCACAACAGCTATGAAGTCAGACGATTTAAGTGTCTGTGTGAAATTGTGGCGTCTGCAGCGTTAATCTGTGTTTCCTTAATAATCTGCTGTCTGACTGGAACATCTTTCTCTGACGGATCTTATCTTCCCACGTCCATAAGTTTTGCAAAGTTTAGCAAGTCATAAATGTATAAAATATATGTATTATTAATCTATTTATCGTTTACTACCATAAATTTAAAGCTGCGGACCACGCGGTGTGTTTGGGGACGCCACGCTCTCGGTCTCGGTACCAGCCGGCCTCACTCACCTGTGAGTTTTGTCTCTCAGTGTGCGGTGTATCTCGCGTTTCTCTCAACTTCTCGCGTCTTTAAACTGCAGTGAAATATCGACCGGAATCACGAGTCCATGCTAATGCTAATGTTCTAGTGCGTCTGAAAGAGCTTCCAGGAGGCAAAAGAAAGTGAAGACCTTACGAGAAAAGGTCGAATTATTACAAGCCCGTTCCCGTAAATGTTGGCGTTTTTTCTACAACGCAATAAAAACAAAAATCAGTGATTTGTCAGGTCTCTCGAAACTTTAATTAACTGATAAAAATAAACAAAGAAAAGATACTCAATGTTTTCACTGAGCAACTTAACTGTATTTTGTAAACATAAACAAATTTAGAATTTGATGCCTTCAACACACTCAAAGAAAAGTTGGGACAGAGGCAGAATAAGACTGAAAAGTTTATAGAATATTGAAGTAACACCATTTTGGAGGATCAGGTTAACTGGTAACGGTGAAAACGTTGAATTTCTTTTCTTTGTACTTTTGTCAGTTAATTAAAGTTTCGAGAGACCTGACAAATCACAGATTTATGATTTTATTGCGTTGTAGAAAAAAATCCCAACTTTTATGGAAATGGGGTTGTAGCTACGCTTCGTACAGAGAAGTCAGCTGGTGCGCTTGCAGCTCTCCATTACACCATCTGTTGTAGTACAGTGTATTGTTTTACTTTTTTTGTGCATGGGACTTAGAGATATTTACAGTTTTTCCACATTCACGGGGGTTCTGTGCTGTGTTCAATAAGTATCTCCACTGCTGGAGATACTTATTGAAGTATCAGCACACATGCACATGCAGTTTATATCATTTTATTTCCATTTTAGTATGAGGTTTGGTACAGTTAATAACTCATTAGGTTTATTTATAGTCCAGACTTGCTCTCCTGACCTTGTTAATGACTATTTAATAAAAAATAAAAATAAACCCTGACTAACGCTTGAAATGAGCAACTACAGCTGGTATTTTTAACGTGAAGACCGATGATTGTGTTAGAGAGCATGACACGATGATGGCATTTCACACACAATCTCACTACCCCAGTTTACTGTCCTGCTTCAATGCTGTAACGGAGTCACGTGTCTCCTTAACGATGTGTCCTTAACGTGTTTGACGTGTCCTTAACGTGTTTGACGTGTGCCATCTGAGCCTCGATGTCGCGATGTTTCTGCTGAAGCCTTTTCTGCTCATTTCTGACGAGACTCTTGGCGACGGCCGGCCGTTATTTACAACATGGCGTCTACTTTCCCGGTTTATTGCGAATCAGTGTTAAGCTTAAAGTTTCTCCGTGACACACTTAACACTTCCCCCGATGTCATGCACAAACTGAAGTCACGCCTCAGACAGGTGTTGGTTCAGCTGTTCAGTCCGGTGGAATCAGGTGTGACTGCCGATCGTTTGAGATGAAGACCTGCAGCCACATCGGCTCCTCTAACGTTCCTGTG
>CM042560.1:567500-585000 GCA_023630585.1 Cranoglanis bouderius
GTGTTCATCGTGCTCTCCTCTCATCACCGTGGATTATTCAGAAACAGAAAGTTCCTCAGTGCAGACTGTAAATGTCATTTTTTGATGTTCCTCCCTGCTGAACCCTGACCTTCCTCCTCCTACACCATCACCTCGTGACTCACGCCACCGCATGCCATTCTTTTTTTGGGCAGTGACATCGGGAACGTAACAGCACATTTCACATGCGAGAGAAAAAAAAATAACCCTGGTGTTGTGTTTAAGCTAATCCTCCTCGCTCCGCTTAAACAGGCAGCATAAACACATCTCAGCGTGATTTATGCCCTCGGCACCTCACAGAACAAAAACCCCCACCGCGCTCGGTTTCATCCTGAAGTTTGGCAGAGTTGGAGCGTGTGCAGTAATTACTCTCCGTTTAACCACCACATTCTGCTGCTTAACGAAACATGAACAAGGATTTGAAGCATGAGCGAGCGCACTAACTATCTGAGAGCACTCGCTAAATCCTGCCCTGTATCTCATCTGTGGATAAACACACAGGGGTGAAGGTGAGAAAAGAGCGATGGACGGGTTAAATCAGGTGCGTTTAAGGGTAAAGTTAAACACCGGCTAACCGTTTGATGGAGTTAATGTTCATTAATTAAGTGAAAGAGTTGAAAAGAACGAGAAGAGGGAAAGAAAAAGGAACGTTTGTTACTATACAGTAATATAATACTTACGATCACAAAACCCCAGTTCAGACGGGATTAGTTTTCCATGTGGAGGCGTGTACTGGAATTATTCCCGGAGTATCTCTGGGATTTTAGTAGCATTTTAGAGTAGAAATAACTCTCTGTTGTCTCTGTGATTTATACAGAGATCACTAATCCCGATCAGAATTA
Source organism: Cranoglanis bouderius (assembly GCA_023630585.1). Lineage (NCBI taxonomy): Eukaryota > Metazoa > Chordata > Actinopteri > Siluriformes > Cranoglanididae > Cranoglanis > Cranoglanis bouderius. The sequence goes on from CM042560.1 coordinate 568,361, forward strand.
CTACACACTACATTACTGAACACACACACACACACACACACACACACACACGTCTGGAACACTAATCCCGTCTGAATAATACTTTAAGGTCGCTTCATCCTCAAAGTCGACAAAGTTAACATGTATGTTTTGTTATTGTTTATTTAGTATTTATGTTTAAAAAATTTTTTTTCCTTTTTTGTGGCTGTTGTATTTGAACTGTTGTGTTTTACGGTCATTAATACTGATCCCGCTTTTATTTAAACTTCTTAAATGTATATGAAGGTGTTTTAGAAATATTATCATTATTATTATTATTATTATTATTATTATTATTATTATTATTATTATTATTATAAGAAAGAACACGGTGCAGGATTAGAACCACGCCGGGTTCACTGCTGTACTGCACACTCTGCTCACCGTTAATCCCGTGTTTAACCAGTGCTCATGTTCTACGCTATACATCATGGATATAAACATTCTGCATGAAAAGCTCACGCCAGAAGTTACACTCCAGTTGACGAAAAATCTCACAGTGCACCAGTCGGGTAATCAGTCACAGCGTTGGGAGGAAACACACTCTGCTCCGTGACTCGCCTACACACCCCGACGCCTGCCAGAAACCCCGGCTCTGATCGTGCTGATGATGGATGGCGTCGTCCCTCATAAACCCCGCTGTAAACACCCGTTTCTCTCCAGCGTGGGCTCATTACGGTGGAAATGTTTGGCCTGTCGACGCTCCTCACTCGCACTCGACATGAAGAGCTGCTTTAAAATCGATTCTGTCGGGTAAATGAGGCGTCGTGTTTGGATGATGGAGGCCACGCTTTAGATCAGCGCAGCGTCGAGTTCAGCGAAGTGTTGGAGCTGTGATGATCTATCAGTGTGACTGAATAGCGTGATACCAAATCATTTATTATTACTGTAGGCGTCGTCCTTACACAAGGACCCCGAGAACCCTCTGAGAACCTGAGCTGAGGTGCTGCGCTAGCTAGCTGTCCGTGCGTGATGCCGATCTCCTTGTCGTAGTGTAATACTGCCGTTGTTGTATTGAATGCACTTCATTAGGACACTTCCTACCTTCACTGGTGCAAATTCCAAGAGGGGTTTTGTTGGGATTTTGGCAGAAGATTTATTCAGACATTATGTCAGATCACATCCAATAATATCCAGTTAAATTTTCTGTCAAATCTCCCAATGCACCACTGAAGCTTGGTAGTGTTCTAAGGAGAAGCTGATCTGATATGCAGTTCCGGTTAAAGCCTGCCGTTTTTGCAGCGTAACACATCTGGAGTAAACCGCCTTCAACCCTCTTCCTCATCCACGAGCTCAGAGACGCCCACGATTGGCTAGTGTCGCCGTGATTGACAGGGGAGAGAGATTATGCCCCTCCCACCCAGACAGCACGGACGGTTCTGCTCTCTCGACTCTCCTGATTCTGACGAGTTGAAGCCCAGTTTAAGCCTGACTTAAGTACCGCAGGAGGAATTTCAGAGTCGGGTAGCGGAAAGAAAAAACTCCATACCGAATATTTATCAGAAATGAACCTACACCACATCAGTCCAGTCAATAATATTCACCGCTTGTCGTTTTAATATTGTTTTACGGTCCGTAGCATATTGTGCCGATGTGGTCGTTTGAAGTGTGTTTTATTTATACACTTATTCATTTCATCTTGAAATAATCTCCTCTATCATCATCTTAAATAAAAGAACGTTTCAATTCATTTCATTTCACTCAGGTGCAGGAGTATGATGTGGGTGTGGCCTTAGTGTCCGCAGGTGGATGCCAGTTCCAGCCAGTGATGTTGTCGGGTCCGGAGAGTTAAGACAAGGAAAAACTCCTCTCATTACTTCACACACTCACGGTCTATACATGTGTATGATATTCCTAATTCAGGCCCGTCAGAGTGGGCTGTTAAAACTTTAAGGGAAATATATTTTTGTTCTGTAAGATTTCTCTCCACATCGTGTCTGAAGCCGGAGCGAGAGCGAGCGAGCGGGAAGCACATGGCGCGAGGGAACGCTAAAGAGAATGACATCATTTTCTGATCAGAATCCCCCCGAACGAGAGCCGCACCTTTAGCTGGTTAAGCTAATTATCCTTCTCGTGGTTGCCATGGCATAAACAGACAAACACAGAGACGCGTCCACCCCCCGTAGCCCCTCGCGCTCGTACCGAGCCGAAGAGACACGTCGCTCGCGTGCACGTAATCCGCTTTGAAGCCACCGTGTGAGTCACGCGATTTAAATCGTTACCCGATGATCTCGCATCGACGCTGTTATTAAACCGCAAATAACACCGTGTTTTTTTGGGGAGGTTCCCAATATTGCTCTACATTACCTCATTAAAATGTGTTCCTAGTTTAACTCAGGATCAGCGTGTCACAACCGAAAAACGAAGATGACAGCTGTGATTCCGACCAACGATTTTCTTTACGTAATGTTATTTCTGTTAAAAACAAAACAACAAAAACAAACAAACACAAAACCAGACGCGTGCACTTAACACGATCCACCGAACGAGAGACTGAACCCTGACGACGACGTGATTCTGCTCGGATTTCCGACCTCCGAACGCCATGATGGAAAACTCCCCCCCCCCCGTCCGGTGAGACGTGATGAACACGAACCGTTGATCGAGTTTATTTAATCCAAAAAACTGCCTTTTAACATAACCATCTGCCCCCGAGGAGGACATTTAAACATCTCACACCGACGACGTGAAGCAACAGCGATCTGGATTCATTCACGATCGATGATCAAACCAAAGCAGACTAGAGGAGGAACTACTGCGTCTTCTTACAATTACACGTGATAAAACTTCTGAAACACAAAACTCAGCACGCAGAGTTCATCACCAGGAGAGAAAAACATCTCCAGACGACCCTCTTATGTTCCAGTGTGGTGTTCTTGAAGATCAGCTGTTATCGGTCATCGTGCTTCACTCACAGCTGTACAGAAACACCAGAACACGACGTTCTTCTCCTCTGTAGCTCGCTAACGTGCTTCCTTTTATTACAATCAACTCGCTCATGTTATAAAGAGTGAGTCTAGTAGTGTCAGAGCGTTAACACACACACGTGCACTATTTATGATCTCTGTTTAAACAGAGCTGAATAACATGTTCCCTGACTGATTAACACTGAAGTAGTGTTCACTAAAAATCACTAAAACATTCGAAGGAAATGCCGCAGAAGGCAGTTAGATGAAGAGATGTAGGACACGGAGCAGACCGTGAGTAGCACCAACACTCCATGACTAAGTGGAAAGGCACTTAAACTCTTCCTTCAGGCTGTTTATTGTTTAGAAACGCGTCCAAGTGGAACACCTGCAGCTCGTGTGCACTACATCCGCACTTTGCACATTCGTTATTGAACATGTGCCGATTTCCGTTCGGTTCACAGGAGCTTGTTTATCGTTTGCATTTCCGTGTTTTTATCGCCGCAGTGTTTAAATCCTGTTTAGATAAACAAGCAGAATGTGTATTAATGCTGCCGTTCATGGATCATTAATAGGGGTGTAAAGAACGACAGATACATCTCTAATACGGCGTGTCGATATTTATGAGCCAGAATCAGGTTCGAATCGAAAAGGAAAACGGATTAAAAAAGATATTGCTGTCGGAAATCGAAGTGTATTTCACAAACGTGTGTGTGCGTGTGTGTGTGTGTGTGTGTGTGTGTTAGAGAGAGAAAACATTGATTTCTTTCAGAACTGTTTTAAAAGTGTTCTCTTTTCCTATAGACATGTTGTACTTTTTATCTGTTTATAGGTACCTGTGATATCATGGAACGTCTAGTTGAGTAGGTGGTGAATCAGTATATGGTGTACAGGAGTTGGGGCAGTAGTGAGGACCCTGGCTCACTACACACTGGGACGCTGATAACTGAATTTCCGGCGACACGACCGTGTACTCGCGTTGTAAAACATCACCAAAAATGAAAAACGTAACCATATTTAACTTTTATATGTCATATAAACTTGTTAGCTTAATCACACGTATTTCTGTCATAATATGTCAAGTGGGATCGTAGGCTAGCCAGCGGATTAAAAAAATAATAAACCATCAAACACTTAAAAGTCTTTATATTCAAACAAACCGTATATAGAACAAACAAAGTTAAACATCGCTGACGTAAGTAATCATTTGAGAGCTACAACAACCATAACACGCTCCTTACATGTGTAGACGAACTTGGCTGAGAGTTCGTCCCCTTTTTTTTTCCGAGCTGAGAGGCTTTTCCGGTTAAGGGGACATAGTGAGCATGGATGCTCCCTGGTTTTTGTGGTGCATTGTGGGATTTTTTTAGGGAGCGAACGTTCCGGTGCACTGGAAGGATTTCGCGATCGAGACAGAACTTAAAATGGCCGCCTCTCTGGTCAGTGCCCTGACTACTGAACTAGAGAACTACTGAACGCACCCATAGTTCCTGTTCTCACGTACGTTATAGCAGCTATAAATGGTCATTCCTTCACCAGCCTTTGGATGAAGTTAATAAGACAAAAAATACGCAGCTTGTCACGTTAGCGAGAAACCGCAAACTCGTAAACTCCTCTGTCCTGAAGATGTCGGAAAACTTTAAACGGTTTTAATTGAACTGAATCAAATTGGATTGAGCCTGAATCGGATCGGATCGGATCAGTAGTGAGCAGGTAATACGTGTCGAGATGTGTATCGTATCATCGGAAAGAGCGGAATTCACACTCCTATTAGTTAATATACAGAGCTCCCTTCAACACAACACAACACAACACAACACAACACAACACACTCCTCCACGTGAAAGCGAACAGCTGGAGGAATCCATCACGCTGCGTTCCTGCCAGCGTTCCTGACTCACTCACCGGAGATCAAACAGCGCCGACGTGCTCTGTGACTCTTTACAGGCTCTCGCGGAACGTTTGCGGTCCGACGCCGAGTGGATCCAATCAAGTCCTAATCGCTCCTTCAAACGACAGCACAGACGCCGGGCTTTGATGACTGAACGGCGACGACCGACGGCACGCAGAGCAGCCGAGAGCGGCTCTCACACGGCGACTTCCCCACGTTACGGATTCATTACCTGACACACCGGCCAATTTACTCATTCACTTACTCCACTACAGGCCTGGAGTCGTTTTACACAATGAAGAATATTTGTGGAATAGGTTTTATGTAACCACCCACGCTGCAGGAGGCACACTCGGACATGAAAGGAGTTTACACTACAAAGGCAGTGAGAGAGAGGAGAGGAGCGTGCAGCGTGGGGAAGAAACAGACCTCCCATACAGAGACAACACACACACACACTCACACACACACACACACACACACACACACACACACACACACGTCTGGATCAGGACAGGGAAAATGAAACAGCTAATCATGAGCGTTATTACAGTAATGTCCTGTTTTTGCAGAACATGTGGTCTCATCAGGATGAAGCAGCATCTCTCTCTCTCTCTCCCTCTCTCTCTCTCTCTCTCTCTCTCTCTCTCTTTCTCTCTCTCTCTCTCTCTTTCTCTCTCTCTCTCTCTCTCTTTCTTTCTCTCTCTTTCTCTCTCTCTCTCTCTCTCTCTCTCTCTCTCTCTCTCTCTCTCTCTCTCTCTCTCTCTCTTCATCAAATACAAGCATGAGATTTTTCCACACTTAACCACATAACCCATGATCGGTCATTGACAAGCAGTGTTGCGTGTGTATATACATATACGCTCACCGTCCACTTTATTAGGAACAGGCTCACCAAAACCGGACAGTTGAAGATTGGGCAAACATCTCCTGGTCTTCTTCCCTAATCTTCATCTGTCCAGTGTGGGTGAGTCTGAGTCTGAGTGGAACCTCCTGACGTGGTCTCCTGCTGTTGTAGCGCATCCGCCTCAGGCTTCAGATGCTTTTCTGCTCACCACGGTGGTAAAGAGTGATTATTTGAGTTACCGTAGACTTCCTGCCAGCTCGAACCAGTCTGGCCCTTGTCTTCAGACACTCTGTCATCAATAAATGAACGCAGAACTGAGGCTCACTGGATTTGTTTTGTTTGTTTTTGGGTTGGTTTGTTTGTTTGTTTGTTTGTTTTTTGCAGCATTCCGTGTAAACTGTGTGAAAATATCAGGAGATTCTGAAATACTCAAACCGTGCCACTGTCAAAGTCACTGAGATCTTTGAGATTTTTTTCCCCATTCTGATGTTTGATGTGAACATTAACTTGAAGCTCTTGACTTGTATCTGCACGATTTTATGCATTGTGCTGCCGACGCGTGATTGGCTGATTGGATAATGATCAGGTGTACAGGTGTTCCTAATAAATTGAACAGTCAGTGTATATATTTTTGAATAAATTATTAGCCTCCAGATCAAGTAGAGGTGGGGGGTTTAAACACTTGTATGTCTGCATGCTCTAATCTCACACACACACACACACACACTCACACTCTCTCTCTCTCTCTCTCTCTCTCTCTCTCTCTCTCTCTCTCTCTCTCTCTCTCTCTCTCTCTCGTACTGCTCTACACTGTAGTGTTACTCTCACTACACATGTGCTTTATGTGTTTACTGCACTGACGTGTCTGTCTCTCTCTCTCTCTCACCTCTCTGTCTCCTGTTCCTCACAGCGTGTGATTGCCATCCCGTTGGTGCCGCCGGAAAAACGTGTAACCAAACCACAGGCCAGTGTCCGTGTAAAGACGGCGTGACGGGTATCACGTGCAACCGCTGCGCTAAGGGCTACCAGCAGAGCCGCTCGCCCATCGCTCCCTGCATCAGTACGTTCACTTTCTCTCAGACATCATCACCACAGAATACAGATAAAGAAGTATATAAACGAACTATATAATGCCAGGGAGTGTTTATATGGTAATTATTAAACAAATGGTCAAGAATCTTTAAACGATTATAAAGGGATTATAAATAATAAAAGACATTGAAATCCCTGAAAAATCAAAAACAACGTCATTTAATTTTATTTTATCTTCACACAATATGAGGGTTCACAAATAACGTGTACGAAAAATTAGTTTTTCAAAAAAATCCAAAGCAACACGAGTTAATAAGTCGTGACTTTAGTATTATAAGGTTCTGATTTATGAGCGAAGGTCAGATAGAGTCTGGATAATATAATACTGAGCTCATGAATAATAATGATAAACAGCTTCATCAGCCTCCAAACAAACGGCTCTTGATCTCAACTCGGAACCAGATTCCGTTCCCGTGTGGCCGTCGTGTTAATGAACCCGCAGGTAGACATTAAAACCCCGATGTGAACTACATTAACATTATAAACTCCGTCAAACACGACGCCTCCGACGTTCTTCAGAAAGTCGAGTCGTAATTTAACTAGAAACTGGTTTGTGTTATGAACGTGAAGAGATGCGTTTTTATTTTAAAGACTTAAAGACACTGACACAAAGAAATCTGCAGCAGCATTTTACACAACTTTAGCTTAGATTAGATTTTAGCACAATTAGTTTTCACAATTCGTTTTATTTATAAAATATTACTGTAATTATATATTTTTTTAAAAACGTCGTGATTTTTCTTGTAAACATGAGCAGAATAAAGGGGATGTTGTATGTTCTCTTTACGGATAAATGTGTTTTTTATAACCTGGGTTTCCAGTCAGGCCTAATAGATTTCACACGACAAGTCAAAACATCAAAGAAAAAACATTAATTATGCTTAATGACAATAATTAATATTCATACCTAAAAAGTCTCAGTCAGTTTTGAGTTAGTTTTGTTTAATTTAATATAATACTATAATAAGGTTAAAGTCAGAATGAGCTTCAGGTTTTATAAGAGCTCTGATTTATTTTAATTTCAATTTTAAGGCCCGTTCTGCTCAAAAGACTTGATTCTTGTCTTCTTCTTCCCAGTCTCTTTCCAAATACACACACACACACACACACACACACACACACACACACACACACACACACACACACACGCACACACATAGCACCTGCTCACACTTTTAACATGTTCTTCCTTTATTAGAAAACGTTCCTCTCTTGATGTTTAGTCTCGTTTTTCCGTCTCCTTCCCTTTATTTCTTGTGAATGTCTGTGGGTTTACACTTGTATCAGTTATCACACGGGGGAGAGTGTAGTGTTCCTGTGCATGGGAAATGTTTATTCCAGTGGAGCGAGGGAAGACAGAATCAAGTCTTTTGCAGCAGAAGAAAAGCGAGGCGTCCCACAAGTCACAGCTTCAGGCCCCATTTCATTTTACATTTATTCAGTTTTTCAGGAAATCAAAATGCTCTAGTCTTTTACGTGATAAACCTAAAACAACATGTTGCTTTATCTGATTAATCTCTTGATTAATCTTAATCTTTTGTCTTTTTTGTTTGTCTTTTTTTTTTTTTTTTTTTGGAAACAGAAATTCCATCCGCACCCCTGACGACCACAGCGAGCGTCACAGAGCAGCCTGCAGGTGAGAGACAGCAAACTTTTATTATAAAATTATTCCACACACCTCATCAGTACAGATTTCATTCATAAACATAATCCAACTATTCAAACATTATTTAAATACAATGTTCAGTAATATTCTGACTATTAATTGTAGACACAGAGCTTTTCATTCCTGAACTTTCCGCCCAGAGAACACATTTTTATTAACATTGGTATTTAAAAAACAAAACAATAAACGTTATTTACAGGTAGGGCTGGTAATACGACAAGGATATCATATCACAAGGGTCTGAACGCATTTCTACGATACACAATAAGTATCACGATATGAAGGTTTGCTCACAAACTGCATTTTTTTTTAGTTAGTTAAAGATTAAGATAAAAAAATTTAACATCACATCACCAGCTTCCAGTCAGCATTATTTATTATTACATATTTTACAACATTTAAAATTTTTTAATGAAACAACACGAGCTCAGATCCGTGTATCCTGACATAAATAATCACGATATCAATATCTTCATATCACCAGCTCTGTTTATAGCCTTATTTATTTTTTAGTTATTGAGGTTCGGATTAGACGTGTTCAGGTCAAGTGAGCAGTCCAACATGTACATAACTACAATACCTCGAGGATAAATATAAATAAGTCTGATAAAGATGGGTAAAATAAGTCTTCACAGACGCCTGAGGTTCCCCTGACCCCACTTTGAGAAGCCTGGACATTTGGAGCAGGAAGTTCTGCCTGTTTCTCACACGTTCATGTTCACACTCATCTGGTTTACATTTGTCCAAAATACAGACATGGGAAATGGAGCAGACTTTATCTCACTGCCCAGATAGAAAGTAGCGGGAATAACCATGGTTTGTGTTTTGCTAGTCGTGTAGTCGTGTGTCTCAGGCTTGAAGGAAGGTTCTGGAAAGCGGAACGAAGCAGATGTGAGGGATCTGCCCGCTTGTTTTCCAGCTCTGCTGCGTATATCTTACATTAGTGCACTTAATGAGGGAGGCAGAATTAACACTCAGCGTTCAGTGCGCAGCATAAATCACCATAAATCACCCAGCGCATGAATATGTATCTCAGCTGTCCCGTTTCAGTGCCTCTGCTTCGCCACGCTTCATAACTTTTGAATCGGTTAGCCACGGCCCGGCTCTCTCGCCGCTTTAATCTTCGACTCCGACTCCAATTAATTCGTCTAAGCGTCTCGCAGCGGGGAGCCGAAGCCCCGCTCGATCGCCGATTTCATCATTTTTCTCACTCGGCGATCCCACAAGTGGGATTTGATTCTCCCTCGTTAATCTGCTCGAGGAACTTCTTCCTGTATCAGTTCCTCCTGGCTTCCACGACACGCAGTGTACAAGCCAAAGCAAAAAAAAACATGCAAACAAACAAAAATAAACTTTGCATACCAGACGATTTTATTTATTAACAGGCGCACGGCCGTGCTGTTCAACAAGCTCAGCGAATCCTGATCACACGTATCGGTGGGGGGGGGGTTCTTTTACCGGAAAAGAAAAGCAGTGTTTGTGGAGTATGGAGAGAATGAGTGTATTTGGGTTTCGTCCTTGTGGAAAAAAATGTTTTTGTTGAAGAAACGTTTGTCATTCTCACGGACGGAGAAATCCTGGCGTGCGAGAAACCTCTGCAGCTGTTGGTGGACCATCGCAAGCTTCTAATGCTTCACTGACAGATCAGATTGACAGCAGAACTGCTGGGACACACTCCCTCATTCTCTCTCTCTCTCTCTTACTCTCCCTCTCTCCCTCTCTCTCTCTCTCCTCAGAAAACCCCAAACCGCCCTCTTTCAGTCTTTACATTTATTTCAGTCTCTCCTCCACGTCTCCTCTCACGTTCCTCCCTCACATGTTTGTTCTGTTTTTCTCCATTTCCACTCTCTCTATCTTTCTCTTTCTCTTTCCGTGACGTTTCTTTTCTTTTCTCTCGTTCGACTCGCCGCGCTTTTGTGCCTCATTGCAGGCGGGACGGTAGTTTTGTGCGAGTAACTGCCTTGTGCTGGTGTCTAGTTAATCAGCGGAAACGTTTCGGCGCTCGTATCTCTCTCCACACTCGGATTAGATTCTGTCTCACTCACTGTTCACTTAACAAACGCCTGGAACAAAATCAATAAATATAACTGTAAATAGAAAGAGAGAGAGAGAGAGAGAGAGAGATCTTCAAAGTCTTTTATTTTAAAACATTATATAAAAACATCATTTTATTTCAGTATGTGAGAAGAAAACTTACCAGTGAAACATCAGACTGGTTCATGAACAGTAACAACTGCCTCTTTAACACCCCACATCATTTTAAAGAAATTCACATTTTTTGTTTGCTGGTAATATGTGTAATATGTGTAATATGTGTAATATGTGTATTCAGAGCTTACACTCCCACTGCCAAGAACGTCTATATATACTACCAAAAATAAACGTATTCAATAAAAAGGTAAAAACATTTTTTTTTAAAATGTTTAGACATCAGTTTATCAAGCAACACAAACAAAGGCACTAAATGCAAACAATCACAAAACAAATGAAAAACATTTTCAATTTCATTACAAAAGGGACATGTTGGTAAAAACCGATGTATTAAATCTGGAAACAAAATTATTAGTGGCCACTGTACAGTGAATTATCCTCATCTGAGAGAGAGAGAGAGAGAGAGAGAGAGAGAGAGAGAGAGAGGGCAAAGCCAGAGAGACAGATGGAGTAGAGACACAGAAAGAGAGAGACACACAGAAATACAGACAGAAAGAGAGAGAGAGACTTCAGTATCTTTCTAATCCTGAAGAACTGAGCTCAGTTATCGGTTTCTTTATCTCAGTGGAGAATATTCTACACGATTACCGAGAACTTTTCTGTTCAAAACATAAAATCTCTTATCTTTTTAAAAAGATGATCGGAGAGTTTTAGACATGACATTAAACCTTTTTTTGAATGTAGATCATGATTTTGGGAAAACCTTCAGAATGGTTTAAAAACAAGCGAAGATCAGACAGCAGCGATCCGATTCTAACAGGAACGTCGTGCTCGGCGTCCACGTGTTGACTATCCCCTGTAATTAAAGCAGACACATTCCGGGTCACAGGTTTAAAAGTGTTTAACCCATGTGGCCTAGTCTTCCTGAGAAACCCCGCCTTTTCAAATCAAACTGAGGGAAAGGTGCTACACACACACACACACACACACACACACACACACACACATACACACTCACACTCACACATACACACACACCCATCAAAAAGCCATGCCATGAGGACCACCCAGGTTCCCCGCTATGAGAGCGCATACATTATCCCATCTCACCTCTGGATGGAGAAGTGTGTGTGAGGAACATGATCTCATCCAACTGCTGATTACAAACACATGTGCTCCTCTTATCAGGGCATCTCTCTCTCTCTCTCTCTCTCTCTCTCTCTCTCTCTCTCTCTCTCTCTCTCTCTCTCACTCTCTCCACCCACCTCCTGAAGAGTGGAGCTGAAGCAGGTGTGTGTGTGTGTGTGTGTGTGTGTGTGTGTGTGTGTGTGTGTGTGTGTGTGTGTGTGTGTGTGTGTAAAGGTGGAGAGAAAGAGGCATGTATTAATTTGTCTTCAGCACAGGGACACATGGTGAGGTGGAATGCATGGAGAATATCTCCAATAGACAAAACACATATTGTGTAGCAAGATCGGTGACTCACTCACTCACACACACACACACACACACACACACACACACACACACACACACACACACACACACACACACACGTACGCTCGTAGACAGGCCTTTAAAACAGGAAAAAACAGTTTCAGGAAAAAAAAATTTCTCACTTGTGTTTTAACTTTATCAAAAGTGTTTATTCTAAAATTCCTCAGGAAAATAGAATGAGACCACTGAGTTTTTTTCTGGGGATTAAGGATTTTTACAAATATTTTTATTAATAATATTGTAGATAATAATAATAATTATAGAACATAGAATACTCTGCACCTAGTGTGCTTAGAAATGCTAGTATATCACATACATTAGTACAGTAAATGAACTTAACACATCATTAACTCAGCAGCTCTGAGGCCAGCGCGTGACGTGTTTTATCTCAGGAGAGAAAGCCGCGAGACGGGGAGACTCCATCGGACGTCTCGCTTTTATTTTCCTTTCATCTCGTTACTGTCTCGGAGAAACTGCAGAGATGTGTTTTCATCAACTTCACACGCGCACCGCGGTGCAAACGTGTTCACAGACGTTCCCTGTCCGTCACGTCGTGTCTTTAACAGGAAGGTTGTACTGTATGTGTCACAGATTGTGTCCATGTTTTCTCTCAGAATCTACAGATCGGTATCAGGCAGGTACGATCTTATCGTTCTTCTCAGCTAACCTCCACAACAAACGACATGTAAACACTTCATATACAGACATCATCTACTTTTTTTTTTTTTTTTTTGCTTTCTATTTTCTATTTCCTCCTTTTCATCTGCTTTTTTCTCCTTTCCGCTGTTTTTTTTTTTTTTTGCGATATAAAATTCATTTGTGCTCAATTACGGTAATCCGCTGTAAAGGAAAACGTGCAGTACAGTTACATTTCATGTCTCTATAAACAGTTTATCTGTGAGGGTTGAGTGTAAAACGTTACTCATCACCCAGGATCATCACCAGGATCGTCGGCCGTTTGATCCTTTCTGTTCGTTTCCTGTTTGTTTCCTGACTGTAATAACGAGGGGAAAATCATAAACAAACCTTCGGCAAGTGCGTGTTGAAATCATAAAAATCCCTGAGAACACTGAGCTGCGCTCGATATATTACTAGAATCGTCTATTACGCTCTTTGTTTATTGACTCTTCTTGTTCTCCAGAACGTATCGCATTGCCTTTGGCTCAGTCTAGCAGCTCACATCTACAGAAAAATGGCCGCCACAAGACGAAACCCACGCCACGTCCGATTCACTTCCTGTATTTGGGCGGATTCAGGATCGGATCGCGATCACGCTGCAGTCGATCTCGTGGTCTCGGGGCGGTCGTTTTGGTCCGACGTTGCTGTGTCCTCACCTGCACAAAGTAACTGAGACACAAAGTGGAAAATACACCGAGTTTGATTCAGAAATAAAACGGACTAAACTTTTTCTTTTCTGATTAAAAACTTCCAAGATGCTGGAAAGAAATGCTGTAAGAATGAGACGCCGTCGAGTACGTCACATTCTCTACCAGTCTAAAGCAGCTCTTTATTTACCGTAAAGCTGATCCAGTCTTGACAGTAAAACTGCACGTGATGTTTGGATGTAAGAGATGCGTCTTCACTCTCTGCTCTTCGAGCTGTTAGGGGAAAAAAAAAAACAACAACCCCAAAGTGAAGAAATGAGAAGAGATGACAAGGCTGAGGTTGGAAAAGCTCCAGCTCTCCATTTACAGCGTGCACTCCAGCGGGAGTCCGGGGCTGCGGCTATAATCAAATTACACGCTTTATTTGCAGCAATTTGTTTCTCAATCAGTCTCATTGTGTGTGGAGAAAGCCTTCCCCCCGTGCGCCTGTTCACGCCTCGCTGTTACAGACCTCAGATCAGCGCTCACGCTCAACACAATGCTCGCTCACACCCAGGGTCCGATCTGAGCTTCTTTTAGCTTGGTTCTGTGTGTGTCTCTCTCTCTCTCTGTGTGTGTGTGTGTGTGTGTGTGTGTGTGTGTGTGTGTGTGTGTGTGTTTCTCTACAACTTCTCTAAAGCTTCACTCTTCCATGGCTGTCCACAGAAGAAAAATGATGTGAGACAGGAGAGGTGGAGACAGATGCACTTTCTCCTCCAGCGTCCAGCATATGACGAAAATATTATTCAGAGAGGAAAATAAAGCCGAGTGTAATGACATGAAGATTATAAAACTTCTGTGTAAATGTAATTCTCTACGCATATTTCTGAAAGCGTAGTGAAATCTTATATAATGGTGTTTGATTGATTATCTAAAGGCTTCAGGAATCTTGGCCTTGTTCTCAGAGTGAGCCCAAAGTGTGTGCTGAATCACACGGCCTCGTTCTCGCTCTCTCATTCCTCCGATGTCAAACAAGCCCTACGTCCATGATTTAACACCCCTCTCTCTCTCTCTCTCTCTCTCTCTCTCTCTCTCTCTCTCTCTCTCTCTCTCTCTCTTTTTTCTCCTTCCTCGTTCTGCATCGCTGCCAGCGGGACTTGACTCAATCCCAAAAGCTCTTCAGCCTTTCCTTTCGTTCAAAAGGAGGCGAGAAAAACATCCATCAAGGCAACACCTCCTTGTGTGAGCTGGAGCTAACCCCACTTCCCCTAACTCGAGAGGCAGCACAATCGCTACATTTGTCCAGTCGGCGGGGGACTCGGAGCGTTTCAATGGGAATCTCCGGGTGCTCTTTGCATCCCAGCGGGCCTCGCTAGTGAGAAATTGAGGGCTATCAAAGGAAAGTATCACGATGCCATTAAACAGGGTTATGGGAAAACAAAAGCTGCTCTCTCTCGCTAACGTCCATTGACATGGAAATGAGGCTGCCACGATACGTGCACTCTTCGGTTTCACCAAGTTTGTCATTTCGTCACATTTCTAACGTCCCACAGTCACGTCTCCGTCGAGCAGTTGGTTCTTTTTTTTTGGGAGGGGGGGGCGAGGAGGACCCCCGCCCCCACATATGACCACTACGCTGGAACTACGTCTCTTTTTTGTCCGACATTTTTTTCTCACCCCGCCGTTGTCCAGGCAATTTCCTTTCAGTCCGGGAGAAAGGGGTCCCGAAAAGAAAGTGAAAAGCAGGCGCAGAGCGAGGGTCGGCCCAAAACAATGAAGTTTGTTCATATTCAGGCGAGCTGAAAGGACTCCAACCCTTTACACCCCCACCTTTCCTCAGCCTACGTACCACATCCACCCCCACCCCCACCACTCCAACCACCACCACGCCCACCACCACCACCACTCCACCCGTTTATTAAAACTGAGAGCATGTCCATGTGTGGGCTAAATCGCTTCGTCTGTTCTAAATAGCTTCTTGTGTTTTTGTTTTTTTGGACATACATATCTCTCTCTCTCTCTCTCTCTCTCTCTCTCTCTCTCTCTCTCTCTCTCTCTCTCTCTCTCTCTGATGCAGTGAGGGTGATCTGATAAATTTCTCACATTCTTCTTTATTAATTTTAGCAGCATCACTTGTCCAAACTCCGGAGATATCCATCACGCAGGATCCGTAAATAGAGTATCCGTCGTGCAATCTATTTGTGTTTATTTTTGGACACCAAAAGGGCTTTTTTAACACTTCACAGGTCACTAATTTCCCCCCTCTGACCTCCCATTGTGCCGCGGTGACCCCTCCCCACACACGCTGCCACCTCCCCGGGTGCTGAACCAATAAACGCCAAAAGTTCAGATGGACCCCGGGGTCGAGGGAGGAAGGGCCGAAGGGGTCGAGTAGACGCGAGGGTTGAGTTGACAAGGTCCCATGGTGGCACTTTGACAGCACAGAATGGGGACGGGACGGGGGAGAAATTAGCATGGCGCTAAAAAAAGACAGCACTGGGTGGCTTGAATGGCGCTGAAGGTCTCCCATCAGAGCAAGGGAGGGTCCAGACATGCAGAGAGCAGGACCTTTTGTCTGTTGCTTTTCAAAAAAAAAAAAAAAAAGAAGAAGAATCTATTAGAGTCACACAACGTGACGAGGGCAGATGGGTTCGAGCGTGAAGCATGGGCTGGCAGATAGATGAGCTGTTTAGAGGAGTGTCACACTCTGTCTATTCTTTTCGTCTTTTATTTCTGTGGTAGAATGCATTCTAACTCTCTCTCTCTCTCTCTCTCTCTCTCTCTCTCTCTCTCTCTCTCTCTCTCTCTCTCTCTCCTGAGTGCAGACTGTGACTCCTACTGCAAGGCATCCAAAGGGAAGCTGAAAATCAACATGAAAAAGTACTGCAAGAAAGATTACGGTGAGTCGTAAACGGTTGGCACACACACACACACACACACACACACACACACACACACACACACACACACACACACACGCAGCTACATCTATATTCTTGAAGATCCCTAGGGC
Source organism: Cranoglanis bouderius (assembly GCA_023630585.1). Classification (NCBI taxonomy): domain Eukaryota; kingdom Metazoa; phylum Chordata; class Actinopteri; order Siluriformes; family Cranoglanididae; genus Cranoglanis; species Cranoglanis bouderius. The sequence continues at coordinate 584,743 of CM042560.1, forward strand.
GCCCTCCATTGTAGTGATGGCTTACTCTGGGCTTTCAAGAAGAAAGTCAAAGGGATGAAACAGAAGGAAAGGCCATCAGCGCAGGGCTTAGGGGACGGACACGGCGCTGACGGACAGCCCAGCAGGTATTTAAGCCCAAAGCGGATCAAGTCAAGGGAAGTGTGACGGACAGAAGGGAGCAGGGCGCTAAGGGTAGATCCTCATTAAGAGAAGAGCAGCATTCCTGAAGCCAGCAGGCATTCTGTGTTCTCTGAATGG
>CM042560.1:590000-595000 GCA_023630585.1 Cranoglanis bouderius
AAAATAAATCCCTTTGGTTTTTGTTTTTGTTTAAAACAAGCCCACTATTAATCACTCCATGTGAATTTAATCTCATTAATATTCATGACACAGTGTTATTTTATTGAGTTTACATGCAGTTGTACCTGACACACACACACACACACACACACACACACACACACACACACACACGAACACACAAACGGCGGTTTTAGATTTTCAACAGTTAATTCCTTTAGCAGTCGAAAGCGAGCCGTTTTTTTTTTTTTTTTTAACGAGCATGTTTATTAATGAATCCCGTGATTAATTCCGAGTGAACACGAGCGCTAAAAAAAACAAAAAAAAAACATATTAATGTTTTATTGCGGCGTGAAATTTTAATATCAGCACACGCCTACGACTCCCATTTTCCGTCTGCTCTCAATTTATTTTAAAAACGTTTTCCCTCGGCATCCCACCGATTCAAAACGTCTGACTCTCTTTAGTGACATGTCGATCACATGACCAGCACCTCATCCTTTCATTGGTTAAAGAGGACACGAGCGTCGTTTATATATATATATATATATATATATTTATAACCTCAGTAAAACGTAATTGCGTTGAAATGTGGATAAAAACATCAAGAGATGTGATGAATAATCGACACGTCCACGACGTCTGACACGTTCACGCGGCAAAACCCCGACCTCGGCACCGTGTCCCTCGTTCCCCGCGCCGCCGGGGGCTTTCATAACGACTTCACACCAAGCAGATGTCGAAGATGAAGATGCCGAGAGCTGAAGAGTTCATTTTATTAAACCGATTCAAACAACACCGGATTTACGCTTCATGAATTCGACATTTTAAAGTGGAATGAATGAATAAATAAATAAATAAATAAATAAATAGATTAATAAATAAATAAAAGTACGAACATTTTTTACATTTTCAGGTTCCGTGACGCCTCTGAAGATTGTTATTGAATTTAGAATTTCTGAACGTATTATTAACTCACAATCATGACTGAAAAAAAAAAAAACTATTTACATCTAATTAGACGTCATTTCGTGAATTTTAATTTATTACGTTTCCTTTTCTTTATGAAGGTTTTTTTTTTTTTTGTTTCGCATTCTCATAATTTAACATTTAAAAGAAGGTCCACGTTTTCATATCAGTTGTGAATTATTCGATTTCAAAAAGTGACCTTCGCACCACGGCGCCAATCAATGTCTCATCGATTAGATCGTAATTTATAAAGTGTTCCGGCTTTTAATATTTTCATTTCATTAAGAAAAACATTGTGTAGCTATAAAATACAGTTTTATCATTTCTGACTTCTTTCCTAAATCAGCTCACACTGTACTGGAGATTTATTCCAGATCTACAGTGTGTATATACACACACGCATCATTTCCATTTTTAAGTTGAATGTTTTTATTTTTTATTAAATAATAAATCGTAATAAACCTCCAGTCGATTTTGGAAGAGATTTTGCGTGCATTTTAAAAGAATAAGCCCAATAACTCTTCTCCCACTGACTGCTTTCTTATTCGCCATCATTTTCAGTTCTTTATAAAAACTCGAATCTCACAATTTCACAGATCCAACTTTTAAAGCCCGGATTTTATTTAACGGGAAATGATGACGGATTTGTGTGTTAGCGTTAGCGTTAGCCTTTGACAGTGAGAGGAATGACAGAATGCTGCATGTTAATGAATTATATTTTTGATTTGGAATGTAATCGTGTTGTTGTTGTTGTTGTTGTTGTTTGTTTGTTTTTTAATTAGTTTTGTGTTAAAATATAAGACAATATACAACACTGTCTGAGTGTAGCATAAACACACAGTCTTCATTTTCAAGAGAGAAAAACACGACAAGGCCAAGCACTCACACACACACACACACACACACACACACACACACACACACACACACACACACACACATATCCGGCTCATATTCAGAGCTGATTAACACTGAAAATAAATTTAATAAATCATTCAGATATAAAATAAAGCCTCCTTTTAATCATTTACAGTAATAATGTTTATTAAAATCCCTTTATGTTTATAAAAACAGAAAAGTCACAGTTTGATTGTCATTTTCTTATTGTGTAGGATAATAAATGTGTGTATGTGTGTGTGTGTGTGTGTGTGTGTGTGTGTGTGTGTGTGTGTGTGTTACATCACTGACACACAGGTTTGGGGTTTAATTATCATTATTTGAAATCAGACATAAACACTTAAGTGCGCAGTAAATCAGTGTTTGTTTATTTTATGAATATATCGAACTCATTTGCAGTTATTTTGATGTAATAATGTACGTGACAGTATTTTTCTCCATTTTATCGGGTTTACATTCCAAATGCTTGAGACAGAATCGATCCGATTACAGAAATGTTTTATTTGCCGTTAGGAGACGTGTAGAATTTCACGAGTCATGACAGAATATTGTTCAGTACACAACCTCGGCGTGTGTCGATGTGAAATTGTAAACGTTTCCATTTCATCCAAAGCCACAAATGTTGATCACATGACCGACGCGATCATGTGATCATTTACCGTTGGTTCAGTGTTGTTATCTTTAACACCGTTTTGCTTTGTGTCCTTTATAAATGATCAAATTCCATAAAAGAAATGTTCAAATGTAATCGAGTACAAATGATTCTTTTATTTTTTATCATTTTGTGTATTTATTTTTTTTTTCAACCGTTTTTACTACACAGCTTAGTGAGTAAACGTGTCTTTAATATATTCAAATATATGTAACATTTCCTGTTATAAGATTACAATAAAGCAATTATAAATGTATTCAACCTATTTTTAGACATTTTACATTTTTACTAATTTCAAGCTTTAAAACGTGTTGATAACATTTTTCTAATTTTAAGCATTTAATTATTTAAAAAAAAAAAAAAAAGATGATCAAATGCCAGTAGAGTCAGAAAATGAAAAGCTTGAAATGAATAAAAATCTAAAAACAGGCTGAAAATCTGATAATAATTTCATAATAAATAATATTACATGACTTTGTCCAAATTCGAGATATTTTCACTTCTTCATAAAAGAAAAAGCGGAACAAGTCAACTTAAAAAATGACGTACAAATCAAATATGAACTCTAATGAACAAGCTCCGCCTTCAGAGTTTAGACCACGCCCCCTGTCTGAGTCTCTGTGCTGAGGAATTTCACTCGATATCAAATTCCTAAGTCCTGAATGTAATATGTCCTGACAGGAACACACACACACACACACACACACACACACACACACACACACACACACGTTTCTCATTTTAATTTATCACCTGTAAATAAGCACGTGCTGATAATCAGATTAAAAAGCTTTTCGACGCTTTCCTGTGATTCTGTGACATTTTTTACAACACAAACTTGTTTTGTTCCCATGATGTAAAATTTATTTTGTTTGTTGTTGTTGTTGTTGTTGTTGGTGGTGGTGGTGGTGGTGGTGTGTGTGTGTGTGTGTGTGTGTGTGTGTGTGTGTGTGTGTGATATTTAATGGCTGCCATATTTCTCAAAAATAAAACACTGCTTCTTTTGTTTTGTTTCACTAATATATTCTGATTATTACAGAGCTGATGTGTTTAATGATGCGACTCGCTGTGGACTTTATCTGAATCTTTCTGGTTTTTATATTTTATTTTATTCCAGTGTGTTTGTTTAGAGGACGAATAACTACTGAGCAGCAGTGTGGTGAAAAATCAAATAAATAAATAAATAAATAAATAAAAGCATCTTCATTTGAATAAAATCGCAACAACAAAACATCAGTGAGCTTAACATGTGATTTCTTTTTCTTTTAATATACAATTGTTTCTCTTCAGTGAACAAGAACCCAGAACCTGAGGAACTACAGCGGAACCACACAGAACCACACAGAACCACACAGAACCACACGCTCGGCTTTCTGTCCTCTAACAGTCTTATGATGATAATAATAATAATAATAATAATAATAATAATCATAATAATAATAATTCTGTAATAGTTCTGTGGTAAATCTGTAATAATTGTACACTAACTTCATAATAATCTAATAATACCTAGTACTATAATAATTCTACAATAATGCTACAATCATGCTGCAATAATTCTATAACAGTTCTATGGTAATTCTACAATAATTTTGTTATAGCTCCATAATAATCTCATTCTGTAACAGTGCTGATATTTCTGTAATAATTCTACAGCAACGCTGTGATATTTCTGTGATAACGAATAATTCTATAGTAACACATAGTCCTGTGGTGATTCTGTAATAATTCTGTAACAAATATACTATAATTCTAATAATTCTACAGTAAATACCATAAGTTCTATGACAATGCTGTGATAATTTTATAATAATTGCCCGCTAATTCCGTAATAACCCGATCATAACTATGATGATTCTGCAACAATTCTATAATAACTCTACAGTAACCCCATGATAATTCTATGATAAATGTTTTAAAAATTCTGTGATAGCTCTATAATAACACTATGATCATTCTGCAATAATTCCATACAAACTAACAATTGTACAATAATTCTACTGTAATACTGTAATAGTTCTATGACAGTGCTATGATAATTGTATAATTGTACACTAATTCTGTAATAACCCGCTAATAAGACTATGATAATTATGCAATAATTCCACAATAACTCTATAGTTATACATCTATCATAATTCTTTAATAATTCCATAATAATCCCATGATCATTCTGTTATAATTCTATAAGAAGAACTTATACTGTAGAACTGTATAAGAATAATAAGTATTGTATTATTCTATTATAACTGTATAAGTATTATAATACTATTATAATTCTATAATAATTCTATGGCAACACCATAGTAATGTAATGATAGTTCTACAGCAAAACCATGATTCTGCAATCATTTTGTAATAATTCTACAGTAATACTATTACAGTTCTATGATAAGTCTATAGCAGGTTCATAATTCTGTAACAACAATCGTCTAATAAGATACACAAACACACATGTATATGCGTGCACACACACACACAC
>CM042560.1:605000-612500 GCA_023630585.1 Cranoglanis bouderius
GCGTCATAATTCTGCAACCTGTACACACACACACACACACACACACACACACACACACACACACACACACATCCTCTGTGTTACTGCACAGAGTGGGGTCTTTTCTTTATCATACAGTATTTCTGAAAGGTGAATTTAGTAAAACTGCTTCTGCTTCTTACATCATAAACAGCTTTCAACTACAAAACAACAACAACAACAACAACAACAACAACAACAACACACTACTCAAAATCCATCCAGCAACAATAAGAAAACAAGCAACTCATATTTAAGTGTGAAATCCATTCTACTGACATCTGTGTGTATGTGTGTGTATAGTGTATGTATATGTGTCTGTGTATAGTGTATGTATATGTGTGTGTGTGTGTATAGTGTATGTATATGTGTGTGTGTGTGTATAGTGTATGTATATGTGTGTGTGTATAGTGTATGTATATGTGTGTGTGTGTATGTGTGTGTATAGTGTATGTATATGTGTGCATATAGTATATATGTGTGCGTGTGTGTATGTGTGTAGTATATATATAAAAGTATGTGTGTATAGTGTATGTATATGTGTGCATATAGTATATATGCGTGTATGTGTGTGTATAGTGTATGTATATATGTGTGTGTGTGTGTGTGTGTGTGTGTATAGTGTATGTATATGTGTGCATATAGTATATATGTGTGCGTGTGTGTGTGTATTTGTGTAGTATATATATAAAAGTGTGTGAGTATAGTATGTATATGTGCGCGCGCGTGTGTGTATAGTATATATGTATGTATGTGTGCGCGTGTGTTCATTTTAATAAACACAAAATCACAAGACTTCACCGTCACGTGCTGCTCCAATACTGAATTTCAGTAAATCAGGAAGTTGTCTAAGCCTGAAATTATTATTAAAAGTTTTATTCTGCAGTGTTTCTCTGTGCTGGAAGCTGTGTTTATTACACGATTTTCCGCCGTCATTAACAGATAGAACGCGGTGATAAGAACAATAATAATAATAATAAGAAGAAGAAGAATCATAATAATAATAATGACTTTAACTAACGTTAGCGTTGATTTTATGTGTGATTTTCAGCTCTGACAGCAACACAATTTCTAATGAGAGTAAAAAGAGCTAAATGACACTCTTACCACAGGTCCTGTGACATCTTTCAGATCATTTATTTATTTATTTATATTTAACCGAAATTATTTATTTTTTTTAAAAGAAAGAAAGAAAGAAAAGAAAAGAAAAGAAAGAAAGAAAGAAAAAAAACGACTTATTTGTACCGTGGATAACAGATAAAACAAATCAGCCTGAACAACGACGAGCTACTTCCGCATTTACTGTGACGTCACTACGGAGCGCGGCTAGAGACAAACGGCATTCGCGCCGTCAAAATGTTTATAAAATGTAAAAAATAAAATAAAACAGCGTATGAATAAAAACCATTTTGCAGGATTGTGTACTGTCAAATCGTAGCTCTTTATCTATATCATTGATGAGAATAAAACAGAGCGGCGTATAAATAACATTATTAATCTAATATATTATCACATTAATCATATCGTATTTTAGCATTGATAAGAATAGGCTAATAGGGTTTTGCTAATGAAATGTCATAGCTTAGTATATGTTATTAAACAAAAATTAAATACAGCAGTGTTTTACTATTAAATAATAAATAATAAAATGAGTAATACAGCGCAACTTATTATTATTTTTTTATAAATATTGATAAGAATAAAACAAAAGAATAAAGAAAAAACTATTTAGTATATTAACTAACATCGTTCTTAGCATATTATGGATAGGAATGAATTAGCCACAGAGGGTTAATCTTATCTTAAGCAAAATATTGTGTTTTGTAACAAAACAATGAAAATTCTTACATTTAAGAATCTTATCACTATAAATATAAAACACAGTTACTACATATACACAGCGCTAATGTCATATTGCTCAGCCTGAATGAAGTGACACACATTAAAGCAGCCATCAGGAACTGTACTAACTGAATCATGTTGTAATGATAACAATTCAGCTGCACTATGTAAAGGGGAAACCGAACAATGTTCACAAGTACACAGCTATTTTATGAACACACAGCATCGTGACCTTTGTCCAAAATGACCATAACAATCCCCTCTATCACCGCATGACTTTAGCTCCACTCAGATGTCATGTGTGTGTATGTTTCATGATGACACACACACGTGTTTGCATGAAAACAAACTGAGGAACTTTTAAACATGAAGCTGTTGAGTAGATTCTGGTTTTATTTGTGCTGAATTCATTTGCATGTCATTTGTTTCATTTACTCAAACCACAGTTTTATGTGATTAATAATGACACTGAATAAGGACACTTACCTTTATAACGTTACAGTTTTATACACTTAAATAATGTAGGCGAACTCGTGTTCAGTATCAGCATGGACAGGTCATACACACACTTGCGGTGGGTAGCCATAAAAATCTTCAAAGTAATAAAATATGTCACTGTGGAGACATGAGTGTTGATTTATTTTATTCTTAGACGTATGCTTGCTAACAGTGTGAGTAGTATTTGTTTTGTAATCTCTAAAGCCTGTATTTTTCCTGCTAATGGCGTGTGTTTCTCCCATAAACACAGGTAACCATCTCACATGCTTAATAGGAGCGTTTGGAATTTTCCACCACACACTTAAAGCCGTTACACAAGTCATCTACATAAATCAGCTGACCGCTGTGGTCGTGTGGAGCCGGAGCGCAACACTGGAATGAAGATCAGACCTGCAGAGACTTTATAAATCATCTGCACTCTTCTAAATTCTTCTCATTTCTTTTGAATACTCTAAACTTTTTCTAAACTTTTTTTTTTTTTTAAGCCATTTTGACTTGGAAGTCATTCTTCTGACCTCTTTCAAACCTCTAAACTATTTCTCCATCGTTCTTAGTGTCTGGACACAAATATACTTTAGGTTTCTCACCGACATCTAAACTTTCCCTGCTTTTCTAAAACTTCTACAATTTCTGAGTTGAACTCTCTTTTCTGAACATTTCTGAAATTTTCCAAACTCTTTGAACTCTTCCCAACACTTCCAAACTCTTCTTCAGCTGCTGGAGAAATGCTCCAGGTTTCTCCAAGCTTCGAGTTCTCCAGCTGCGGTCCAGTGGAGCTACAGAGGGCGAGCGGGTCAGATGGCTGTCAGAGGCTTCGTTCTTGTTCCCTTTTTGAGGCAACAGATTTGATCGAGTACCAAAGAAACTTCCTCAGACCTCGGTCCAGGTCCTTCTACACGTTCGATCAAAAAGAAAACAGCGAAGACCAGCAAGCTGTTCAGGCGGACGCTGGGAAACAAGACAACGGGGGAAACGTTCACACCAAAGCGACGTCGAAAAGATCCACAGCAGGAATAAACAAACATCTGAGTAAAGATCATGGAGGTAAGTTCCTCTTCCTCTCTCTGTCTCCTTCTTAGAGATCATTAATCTGCCACACTGAAGGAAATGTAGTCCCAAAGTGCCAGTGCGGGTCCAAACTTTTGTTCCCACCAAAGAATAAAAACCCGACTCGACTATTCGAGTCTTTTACATTTATTCATGTAGAAGACAACCGAAGTAGCAGACAAGCTGAGCCCAAAAATGAGCAGGTGAAGCTTCAGGACCTTAATAAGTGGCTCAGAAATGTTTAAAGTAGTTACAAGATGCTCCAGAGATCATGAGTTTGAATACTGATGATGTTACAGCCGTCCCTGTTTACTTTTTCCTCTATTACTCAGACATAAGCAATGCAACCCACTAATCATTAAAGTTCATATGATTACATTTGGAGATAGTTAAATATTTTTTTAAAAAGTGCCTTAAAGGAACAGAATGCATCTTTAAAATATTTTATTAGCTATTAAACACTAAAGGTTTATTTAACAGTGAGACAGATCCAGTGTGAAATCCGAAATTGGACGTTTCTGTTCACTTCGTCTTTCGTTATGAATCCATATATTTTTTATTGAAACACCTGGAATTGACTCACTACAGTTCTCAGCCAATCAGAAGACACAATTTTTTGCTTTAATTAGTAAAAGAAGGTGGAACCTGGTTGGAGAAATGAAGAATGTTCTCTGAGGTGCATTTAGAATTTCTGGATTAATTTATAAAGCGTTTTTTTGTCTCATAGGTACAAGAGGAAACCCTAAAAACATCCCGATGATGACCATCACAGAGCCGGACAGCTGGGAGATCAGCTCATCTACTGGCATGAAATACGGTCACTACGTGGACTGGGAGAAAATCCACCCAGAAGCCGCCTCTCGCTTCCAGAAAGTTCTCATCAGTGATCAATCTGAACTGAAAGAAATGGCACGCTCGGGATTCTGGGTGACGCAGCACACACTGCAGGCCAAATCCTACCAACACCTCATACACCGCATCGAGTGCACGTCCAGCGCCGAGGACTCGGAGACGTATCGCTACCTGGCAGGCAGGATGTTCGAGGAGCACGGGAGGAGCACTCATCCTTTCCCCAAATTCATGAAAGATGGTGAGATCCCTCGCTACTGCCTGAACAAATCCGGCCTGAACTCGGTGAAGAAGATCCTCCTGTGTGTGAGCGAGAAATTCCCAGAAATGAGCTTTTGCCCCATTTTGCCGGCTCTGGTGTCTCTGCTGCTTCACTACAGTGAGGACGAGGCTCAGTGCTTCCACAGCATCTGCTCGCTGGTGAGATACACAGATCCACAAAAGCGCTACATCGATCAGAACTTTGTTACCACCCACGCGTCCTGCATGACCTTCGGCGACTTAGCCAACAAGTACTGCCGGGGAATCCGTAAGCTAATCGCTAGCTCCCATCAGAGCCTCTTCGAGTTCTACTCCGACTGGATCATGTGGATTTTCGCCGACCTGCCTTTCAGCTACGCCGTCCGAGTGCTGGACGTCTACCTGGTCGAGGGCTACAAGGTTCTGTACCGCGTGGCTTTAGCGCTCCTCAGCCTCTACAAGGTCTCGGTCAGTTCTCGAGTGGCCCACGTAGAGGATTTCAAGCAGGACATGAAGAGGTTTGTGGAGAACGTGAGCCGTCACAGCAGCGTTGATGCTCTGCTTCAGAGAGCCTTTAGCATCCAGCTGCCTACACGCAAGGAGCTTAACTTCCTCTACAACGCTAACAAACAAGCGCTAATACGGAAAGGGATCGAGCACAAGAGGTGAGGAGCTTTTAAGTAAACAAAACATGACACAAACAAATGTATGAGACCTACACGCTCTAAAGAGCTTATTACTCAACTGATAGCATGTATGATAGTAACATACGAGTGACTAGGAGTTAAATGAGGGATTTAAAACACAGATCTTTTGATAGGAATAAATAGAAACGGTCACATCCTGTCTATTTGTACAATTTGGTATTTTTTAAACACATTTCCTGTTTTTTCTCGCTTTCCTGCTCGTTTCATCGTCCCAGTTTTTTGTCCTTGTTTCCGGGTTCTTTGTCCTAGTCTCTAATGTCTGTCATATATTAATATAAAAAATGTTTGGTTTTGTGTGTGTGTGTGTGTGTGTGTGTGTGTGTGTGTGTGTGTGTGTGTGTGTGTGTGTGTGTGTGTTTCTCTCCAGCTCTTTGGGCTCTTTGGATTTGGGGTGTTTTTGCTCCAGCGTGGTGTCGGAGACGGAGATGCGAGTGGTGTGGGCCTGGATTCCTGAGCGCTTCTCTCTCTTCAGCCCAGAACGTCTCTACAGCACTGAAGAACACGACAGAGACCTCACAGCGTACGCCACCACCCCTCTCCTCTCCAAAGAATTTTGAAATAATATATCAGTGTAATATGTAGTTTGACATGTTTGGTTGGATGTTTATATTAAATGAGTCGATTTCTATTCCTTTAATCAGTAACTGTATATCAGTCATTAACACAATCGGCTTAGTTTTGAACAGGATAAAGATACAGTGATGTAATAAAGTGGCATGTGGTTCTGCAGCGTCAACATCTGGTAGATTTTACAGAAAAAAGGAAATTATTAGGCAATGACACGGAGAGAATGATGAATTATTCATCAACCACAATTTATTAAAGTGTTGAGTAATAATGATCCCAAGAAATGGACAGGACGGAACCCTACTCCCTACCCCCTACTCCCTATTCCCTACTCCCTACCCCCTACTCCCTACCCCCTACTCCCTATTCCCTACTCCCTACCCCCTACTCCCTATACCCTACTCCCTATTCCCTATTCCCTACCCCCTACTCCCTATTCCCTACTCCCTACCCCCTACTCCCTATTCCCTACTCCCTACCCCCTACTCCCTATTCCCTACTCCCTACCCCCTACTCCCCATTCCCTACTCCCTATTCCCTACTCCCTACCCCCTACTCCCTATTCCCTACTCCCTACCCACTACTCCCTATTCCCTACTCCCTACCCCCTACTCCCTATTCCCTACTCCCTACCCCCTACTCCCTATTCCCTACTCCCTATTCCCTACTCTCTATTCCCTACTCCCTATACCCTACTCCCTATTCCCTACTCCTTATTCCCTACTCTCTATTCCCTACTCCCTATACCCTACTCCCTATTCCCTACTCATTATTCCCTACTCTCTATTCCCTACTCCCTACCCCCTACTCCCTATTCCCTACTCCCTACCCCCTACTCCCTATTCCCTACTCCCTATTCCCTACTCCCTACCCCCTACTCCCTATTCCCTATTCCCTACCCCCTACTCCCTATTCCCTACTCCCTACCCCTACTCCCAATTCCCTATTCCCTACCCCCTACTCCCTATTCCCTACTCCCTACCCCTACTCCCAATTCCCTACTCCCTACCCCCTACGCCCTATTCCCTACTCCCTACCCCCTACTCCCTATTCCCTACTCCCTATACCCTACTCCCTATTCCCTACTCCCTACCCCCTACTCCCTATTCCCTACTCCCTATTCCCTACTCCCTACCCCCTACTCCCTATTCCCTACTCCCTATACCCTACTCCCTATTCCCTACTCCCTACCCCCTACTCCCTATTCCCTACTCCCTATTCCCTACTCCCTACCCCTACTCCCAATTCCCTACTCCCTACCCCCTACGCCCTATTCCCTACTCCCTACCCCCTACTCCCTATTCCCTACTCCCTATACCCTACTCCCTATTCCCTACTCCCTACCCCCTACTCCCTATTCCCTACTCCCTATTCCCTACTCCCTACCCCCTACTCCCTATTCCCTACTCCCTACCCCCTACTCCCTACCCCCTACTCCCTATTCCCTACTCCCTACCCCCTACTCCCTATTCCCTACTCCCTACCCCCTACTCCCTATTCCCTACTCCCTATTCCCTACTCCCTATACCCTACTCCCTATTCCCTACTCTTCTACTCTTTATTCCCTACTCCCTATTCCCTACTCCCTATTCCCTACTCCTTATTCCCTACTCTCTATTCCCTTCTCCCTATACCCTACTCCCTATTCCCTACTCCTTATTCCCTACTCTCTATTCCCTACTCCCTATACCCTACTCCCTATTCCCTACTCATTATTCCCTACTCCCTACCC
>CM042560.1:617500-630000 GCA_023630585.1 Cranoglanis bouderius
AAAAGAGACATTCACGCTCGGCTCGTCCTCCACAAAGCCAAAGTGGAAGCGCTTGCTTTCTCTCCGAATGAGAAATACCTGGTGTCTCTGGGAGGACAAGACGACGGCAGGTGAAGTCTCATCCTGCTTATGTCCATCGTAAATTACTGTCTATTGTGTAAATTATCGTATATTGCGTGCAGTCAGGATTTAACTGAAATTACACACATCAGAGTTCAGACCTCAGATTAATGTAACCACAATATGTCACGCTGAAATGTATGATTTGACTGTAAATGCACTCACACACACTACTCAAGGCCAATATTAAATACATAAATATAACACTATTCATTAAGTGATGATATCATCAGTTTAAAATGCATGAAAAGTTTTTTTTCTTTTCCACACGGAGGACACGTGAGGAGACGCGTCAGAGACGTCACTTATCTGGAGCAGGGAATATTTTATGGATAAAATGATGAATGAAGTTAAAGTTTCTCTGTGAGCGTAGCAGATGAGCGCTCGGTCAGCTTATCCTTCACACCGTGGATACGTTTTCTTTACAGCAGAGCGCATCGAATTAACACACACACACACACACACACACACACACACACACACACACACACACTGGCTTTATTTTATTAATTCAACAAATCAAACAGAGTGAATTTCAACACTGACAGTGTCACAGAGTTACCCAGGACATTTCTAGTTGTCGGAATATACAACGAGACTTAGATCCGTTGTGGCTATGTAATGACGGTGAAATTGGGTTGACTCCAACACTAAGACACATTCCTTGTCCACTTGTTGAATAAAAACGTCTCATTCTGAGTGCAATGATCATTTTTTTCCCAACACGAAGCTCAATTCTGTAACAATTATGTATCATCAAGTCATGTGTGTATAATTGTTGTGGATGTGTTGTAGTATATATCGTATGTATGATGTGAGTGTGTTTGGTGTGTGGTGTGTGGTGTGTGTTCAGTATCGTGGTGTGGAACGTGGAGAAGAAGGAGGCGATCTGCGGGAGTCCGGCGTCGGCTCACAGCGCAGGTCACTGTCTCACCATCAGCTACTGCAACCTCAGCGATGACGTCTTCGTCTCAGCCGGACAGTAAGACTCGTCTACGCACACCGACGAGTGTTAAAGGAACGGTTCAGAAAAAAATAACCATAACAGTGCGACATTTGCACATGCACTCAGGCAGGGGGCGTGGCTTAAAGTCTGTAGGCGGGGCTTGTATGTTGATTCGGTTGATAATGTTGATGTTTGATTCGTACCTTTTAATTTTTCTTAAACACAGATTTTTTTCTTTCTTAAACAGGAGGCTATACAGTTTCATGACTTGTTAGCTACATTAGCATCGTAGCTCCAAAAACTAAAGAAGTTTGTGTTTGTGATCTCAGATCAGATCAGAACCGATTCAATTCGCCCAGATGTTGAGCATGTGGTCTGTAAAAGTGGCCATTAGTAATGTAATGTGTTGAATTTTAAATTTTGTTCCCCCTGTTTTTTCCCTGCAGTGGTACGCTCCGTGTGTGGGAGCTCGACCTCCCCAACAGGAAGATCCGCCCCACCGAGTGTCAGACGGGGCAGTTAAAGAGGGTTATTAAGTGCATAGAGGTGAGAGGAATTTTATTATATTATAACGTGTCCGAATAATTTAATTGAATGATTTGTATGAATATATGTTCTTTGGCTGTGTTCCAATATTATTGATCAGTTTTTATCCATTTGTAGTTATATCGTGTAAGTTGTAGACGTTAGTTCCAGTGTCCGCTGTACACGTCCCTGTGAAGGAGCTGTTGCTATAGAAACGATATCGTATTAGAGCGAGCGCATTAATATAAACCTGCGCTACTGTCAGAGCTGCTGTTCTAGAGAATTAATCAACACCTTCTGACCAATCAGAATGTACATTCTGTTCTGTACAGATCCCCGAGGACGACGCTTTCTTTTACTGCGGCACCACGAGCGGAGACGTCCTCAAAGTGAACCTGAAGAGTCGCCTGCTGAGCAGCTGCGGTCCGGTGAAGCACAAATTCAGCAAAGTGAGCGTGAAAGTGAAAATAAAACGGATTAAAAGGAATGAACTCGCCCGTGTTTACACTTTTAAACGGCTTTAATGTGATGAATTCATATTGTTCATTTATATGTTGTTTTATAGATCTCAAGCAGTGATGGAATGTGTGTGTGTGTGTGTGTGTGTGTGTGTGTGTGTGTATTGTAGGGTGTAAATGCTCTGAAGATGTTGAAGACAGGAGATTTGATGGTGGGATCAGGAGACGGAACGTTCAGCCTCTGCTCCGGGACGAACTTCAAAACCATCAAGTGAGACAGTTCGAGAGTGAGACAGTTCGAGAGTGAGACAGTGAGGCATTGAGGGGTTGAAATTGTGAGGCAGTGAGACGGTGAAAGAATGTAAGACTCTGAGACAGTGAGACCGCGAGAGAGTAAGACACTAAGACAGTAAGACAGTGAGAGAGTAAGACAGTGAGACTGTGAGAGAGTAAGACTCTGAGACAGTAAGACAGTGAGAGAGTAAGACAGTGAGACTGTGAGAGAGTAAGACAGTGAGACTGTGAGAGAGTAAGACTCTGAGACAGTAAGACAGTGAGAGAGTAAGACAGTGAGACTGTGAGAGAGTAAGACAGTGAGACAGTGAGACTGCGAGAGAGTACAAAAGTTAGAGAGTAAGACAGTGAGACAGTGTGACTGTGAGAGAGTACGAACATGATAGAGTAAGACAGTGAGACTGTGAGAGAGTAAGACACTAAGATGGTGAGACTGTAAGACTGAGACTGTGAGAGAGTAAGACACTAAGACAGTGAGAGAGTGAGACAGGGAGACTGTGAGAGAGTAAGACACTAAGACAGTAAGACAGTGAGAGAGTGAGACAGGGAGACTGTGAGAGAGTAAGACACTTAGACAGTGAGACCGTGAGAGAGTGAGACAGGGAGACTGTGAGAGAGTAAGACACTAAGACAGTGAGACTGTGACAGATTGAGACAATGAGATTGTGAGAGAGTGAGACACCAAGACAGTGAGACTGTGACAGATTGAGACAATGAGATTGTGAGAGAGTGAGACACCAAGACATTGAGACTGTGACAGATTGAGACAATGAGACTGTGAGAGAGTGAGACACCAAGACAGTGAGACTGTGAGAGAGTAAGACAGTGAGACTGTGAGAGAGTAAGACAGGGAGAATGTGAGAGAGTAAGACACTAAGACAGTGAGACTATGAGAGAGTAAGACACTAAGACAGTGAGACTATGAGAGAGTAAGACACTAATACAATGAGACTGTGAGAGAGTAAGACAGTAAGACACTAAGACAGTGAGACTGTGAGAGAGTAAGACACTAATACAATGAGACCGTGAGAGAGTGAGACAGTGAGACTGTGAGAGAGTAAGACAGTGAGACTGTGAGAGAGTACGAACATGATAGAGTAAGACAGTGAGACTGTGAGAGAGTAAGACACTAAGATGGTGAGACTGTAAGACTGAGACTGTGAGAGAGTAAGACACTAAGACAGTGAGAGAGTGAGACAGGGAGACTGTGAGAGAGTAAGACAGTAAGACAGTGAGAGAGTGAGACAGGGAGACTGTGAGAGAGTAAGACACTTAGACAGTGAGACCGTGAGAGAGTGAGACAGGGAGACTGTGAGAGAGTAAGACACTAAGACAGTGAGACTGTGACAGATTGAGACAATGAGATTGTGAGAGAGTGAGACACCAAGACAGTGAGACTGTGACAGATTGAGACAATGAGATTGTGAGAGAGTGAGACACCAAGACATTGAGACTGTGACAGATTGAGACAATGAGACTGTGAGAGAGTGAGACACCAAGACAGTGAGACTGTGAGAGAGTAAGACAGTGAGACTGTGAGAGAGTAAGACAGTGAGACTGTGAGAGAGTGAGACAGGGAGAATGTGAGAGAGTAAGACACTAAGACAGTGAGACTATGAGAGAGTAAGACACTAAGACAGTGAGACTATGAGAGAGTAAGACACTAATACAATGAGACTGTGAGAGAGTAAGACAGTAAGACACTAAGACAGTGAGACTGTGAGAGAGTAAGACACTAATACAATGAGACCGTGAGAGAGTGAGACAGGGAGACTGTGAGAGAGTAAGACAGTGAGACTGTGAGAGAGTAAGACAGTGAGACTGTGAGAGAGTGAGACAGGGAGAATGTGAGAGAGTAAGACACTAAGACAGTGAGACTATGAGAGAGTAAGACACTAAGACAGTGAGACTATGAGAGAGTAAGACACTAATACAATGAGACTGTGAGAGAGTAAGACACTAAGACAGTGAGACTGTGAGAGAGTAAGACACTAATACAATGAGACCGTGAGAGAGTGAGACAGGGAGACTGTGAGAGAGTAAGACACTAAGACAGTGAGACAGATGTAACTTCTAGTTTTTTATTATTATTGATTTTGTATATGAACGCTATCTGCTATCTGCTGCTTGTCTGTGTGCAGGAGTGTGACCCTGGAGGGCGGAGTCTCGTCCGTGGCTCTGCGTGGTGAAGGTCAGCAGGTGTTTGTGGGCACTGAGGCGTCTCAGATCTACAGGTTCGGCTACATGGACTTCACGCCGGAGCTCATCGCCACCAGCCACAGCAGTGCGGTTTGGGACGCAGCCTTTCCTGTGTACGACACTGAGATTTAGCTGCAGTTCTCACCATCACCACTAGAGGGAATGTACACTTACACTAGAGGGAGTTTCACCATTCTGCTTCATCTGTCTCACTCTTTATCTCACTCTCTGTCTCACTCTCTCAGAGGAACGTCGGAGCTCTTCGCCTCTTGTTCTCAGGATGATATCCGTGTTTGGCACACAGAGTCCGGTAAAGAGCTGTTACGGATCCGAGTCCCGAACATGACGTGTAACGCGCTGGGCTTCATGCGGGACGGCCGGAGCATCTACAGCGGTGAGAAACACCTCGACTAAACACTTCTAATATGATCATGTGCTGGTGTTTATCTCACCTGTAGTGCACACTACTACTGGAAATCAGATACTTCAGCATTGTTAGTAAGAAAATTGTGTAAAAGTGTTTAAAGTGTATTTTTTCTTATGTTGAATGGTGTAGCGTGGAATGATGGGAAAATCCGCCTGTTCACTCCCGAGAGCGGCCGTCTGATGCTGATGATCCCCAACGCTCACAGTATGGGCGTGACGGCGTTAACGAGCACCAGCGACTGCACACGCCTCGTTAGTGGAGGAGGAGAGGGACAGGTGGGGTTAATATAACGGATATTTATCATCTATTACTGCTGTAGAAATGCTGTATTACAGCTATGACCGAGTCACTCGGCGTCACCCAAACTCTCATATGTACGTCTCGTCCTGTTGCTGAGGAGAAACATGGCGGAAACAGGAAGTGATGCGATGCAATACAAGTTTCCGCTTCGAAACGAAAAATTGTAAATACAGAGTATTACTGCTGTTTTACACAATTCCTTATTAATGAATACCATAACAACCGCCTAGCAATCACCGGGAATACCTTAGTAACCACATAGCAACACTCTAGCAACCAGGTGGGATATCATAGCAACCACCTAGCGTCCCCCGCCTTGTGCCCCGAGCGCCCTGGGATTAGGCTCCGGGCTCCGCGCGACCCTGTGTAGGATGAGCGCTACAGAAAATGGATGGATGGATGTATTGAGATGTGATGTGTTATTGTGTGGTGGTGGTGTAGCTGCGAGTCTGGGACATCCTGCAGGACACACACAGACTTGTCGCCAGCATGAAGGAGCACAAAGCTTCAGTCAACGCCATCAAGATTAAAAGTAATGATGAGGAGTGTGTGACGGCGAGCTCAGACGGAACCTGCATCATCTGGGACCTGGTGTGAGTGCAGATACACAAATCACACAGAGTTCTCCTGCAGGATGTGGACCATTTATACTGTCTCACCTATCTGTCTCCCTTTCTCTCTCTCTCTCTCTCTCTCTCTCTCTCTCTCTATCTCTCTCTCTCTCTCTGTCTCTCTATCTCTCTCTATCTCTCTCTCTGTCTCTCTATCTCTCTCTATCTCTCTCTGTCTCCCTATCTCTCTCTATCTCTCTCTCTCTCTCTCTATCTCTCTCTCTCTCTCTCTCTCTCTCTGTCTCTCTATCTCTCTCTATCTCTCTCTGTCTCCCTATCTCTCTCTATCTCTCTCTCTGTCTCTCTATCTCTCTCTCTCCAGGCGTTTTGTGAGAAATCAGATGGTTTTGGCGAACACACTGTTCAAAAGCGTCTGCTATCATCCTGAAGAATATCAGATCATCACCAGCGGAACGGACCGGAAGGTACCACCCTGAGAGTGTGTGTGGGATGTGTGTGTGTGTGTGTGTGTGTGTGTGAGAGAGAGAGAGAGAGAGAGAGAGAGAGAGAGAGAGAGAGAAAGAGAAGGATATAATAGGACAGGATGGAACATGATGGGACCATGGGACCACTGAAAGGCTTCTGTCCATGCATTAACCTTTGACCTTTGACCTTTCTGTCAGATTGGCTACTGGGAGGTGTATGATGGAGCGGCCATTAGAGAGCTGGAGGCCTCGCAGTCGGGGGCCATTAACGGCATGGACATCAGCGCTGAGGGAGGACATTTCATCACTGGTGAGAGAGAGAGAGAGAGAGAGAGGTACAGAGAGAGAGAGAGAGAGAGAGAGAGAGAGAGAGAGAGATACAGAGAGAGAGAGAGAGAGAGAGAGAGAGAGAACACGTCTCACGCCACTGTGTTATTAAAATCTATAACGCAGTAATAACATCACTGTTACTTATTTCAGTTATAATAATAAAACTATTAATCAGGTCTGCTAGAACTGCCATTCAGATTTTAGTAAATCAACATTCTTATCTCTTCGTGTCTCCTCCTCCAGGTGGCGATGAGAAGCTGGTGAAGGTGTGGCGTTACGCTGACGGTGATGTCACACACGTGGGCGTCGGCCACAGCGGCAGCATCAGCAGCGTGTGTTTGTGTCCCAACAGCAGATTCATCATCAGCACCAGCGCAGACGGAGCCGTGCTCAGATGGAGATTCCCACACTGCACATAATCCACACCCACAAACACATATACCACACCCACAGACACTGAAACCACACCCAAAAACACAAAAACCACACCCACAACTTTGTCCACAGGACAAAACATGATCATACACACACACATTTATGCACTAAAGATGATATTTTCTGACATGCCAAGTTTAATTACTTCTGACTTTGCTATTATCATATAATATTATTTAGTTTAGTGTGATTTTTGAGTACCTGTTAGATTTTATTTTAATTTTACTTTGTCTTTTCCATTTTTCTTTATCACCACACAGTGTCTAATTATCAGAAATTCTCTTATGTTTGTTTGTCTTTTTTTCTTTAAATTTCCCTGAAATGCACAAATATTACTTCAATAAATAAAAGAAGAAAATAACCTTTAATGCCTTTAATTTAATTTCAGTTCATTTCCTGGTTTTCATTTAGTTTTCAGTTTAGTTTGTTTTTAATATCATTTTAGTATTTTATTTCAGGTCACAAAATTTATTTTATATTAAAAAAAAACAGTATTATATCTGTTTTTATGTCATCAATAATAATAATCTTATTATAATATTATAATCTTCAATTTGTGATTCCTGTTTCTGGTAGTTACTTCCCGATTCAGTTACATTACTTTCTTATCAAACTATCTATCAAAAAAATATTTAAACTAATTAAGATTAAGACAGAATAAAATAAAATTGGAACAATACAGTTAAGAAATCAAATACATTAAAATAAAACAATAGGGAGACAACAAAAAACAAATATTTTTTAATAATAACAATAATAATAATAATAATAATAATAATAATTATTATTATTATTATTATTATTACTATTATTATTATAATAATTATTATTAGATTTCATTATAAACATATGGAGGAATCACATACAGTACAACGTAATCCCATATTTGCACATGCGCACTTGTGCTCTGGCGACACGCACTGCGCAGGCGCACTGTGTTCACGCACGCGCACTGATCCTCTCGGTTAGTGACAGGTTCGGAGACAGAGAAAGCTCGTGCTGTTCGCGAGCACAAAAAAAAAATCCAACACAAACTGTTTGGATAAAAAAATATAGAACGAGAGATAAATATTTCATCCTGAAGTGTTTATTACTCGGGTTTTGTCTTTATTCAGGGTTTAAAGCACAACCGGAAGTGAATCTAAAGCGCTGTTTGTTTGCGGAGGCTCCTGATTTCAGGGTGAGTGTTTTTCCTTTTCACTCAGTGCTGATGAACAAACTCCGATTTTTCCTCTTTATTCTGTTACATCTCTACACGTTTCTACTCATCCCTCTACATCTCTACACGTTTCTACTCATCTCTACTCATCCCTCTACATCTCTACTCATCCCTCTACATCTCTACATGTTTCTACACATCCCTCTACATCTCTACACGTTTCTACACATCCCTCTACATCTCTACACGTTTCTACACATCCCTCTACATCTCTACACGTTTCTACACATCCCTCTACATCTCTACACGTTTCTACACATCCCTCTACATCTCTACACGTTTCTACACATCCCTCTACATCTCTACATGTTTCTACACATCCCTCTACATCTCTACACGTTTCTACACATCCCTCTACATCTCTACACGTTTCTACACATCTCTACACATCCCTCTACATCTCTACACATCCCTCTACATCTCTACACGTTTCTACTCATCTCTACTCATCCCTCTACATCTCTACACGTTTCTACTCATCTCTACATATTCCTCTACATCTCTACACATCCCTACTCATCTCTACTCATCCCTCTACATCTCTACACGTTTCTACTCATCTCTACTCATCCCTCTACATCTCTACACGTTTCTACACATCCCTCTACATCTCTACACGTTTCTACACATCCCTCTACATCTCTATACGTTTCTACACATCTCTACACGTTTCTACATCTCTACACGTTTCTACTCATCCCTCTACATCTCTACACGTTTCTACACATCTCTACACGTTTCTACTCATCTCTACACATCCCTCTACATCTCTACACATTTCTACTCATCTCTACACATCCCTCTACATCTCTACACGTTTCTACTCATCTCTACTCATCCCTCTACTTCTCTACACCTTTCTACACATCCCTCTACATCTCTACACGTTTCTACACATCTCTACACGTTTCTACTCATCTCTACACATCCCTCTACATCTCTACATGTTTCTACTCATCCCTCTACATCTCTACACGTTTCTACACATCTCTCTACATCTCTATACGTTTCTACACATCTCTCTACATCTCTATACGTTTCTACACATCCCTCTACATCTCTACACGTTTCTACTCATCCCTCTACATCTCTACACGTTTCTACTCATCTCTACTCATCCCTCTACATCTCTACTCATCCCTCTACATCTCTACACGTTTCTACACATCCCTCTACATCTCTACATGTTTCTACACATCTCTACACATCTCTACACGTTTCTACACATCCCTCTACATCTCTACACGTTTCTACACATCCCTCTACATCTCTACACGTTTCTACACATCCCTCTACATCTCTACACGTTTCTACACATCCCTCTACATCTCTATACGTTTTCTACAACATCCCTCTACATCTCTATACGTTTCTTCCCATCTCTACACATCCCTCTACATCTCTACACATCCCTCTACATCTCTACACGTTTCTACTCATCTCTACTCATCCCTCTACATCTCTACACGCTTTCTACTCATCTCTACATATTCCTCTACATCTCTACACATCCCTACTCATCTCTACTCATCCCTCTACATCTCTACACGTTTCTACTCATCTCTACTCATCCCTCTACATCTCTACACGTTTCTACACATCCCTCTACATCTCTACACGTTTCTACTCATCCCTCTACATCTCTACACGTTTCTACTCATCCCTCTACATCTCTACACGTTTCTACACATCTCTACACGTTTCTACTCATCTCTACACATCCCTCTACATCTCTACACATTTCTACTCATCTCTACACATCCCTCTACATCTCTACACGTTTCTTCTCATCTCTACTCATCCCTCTACATCTCTACACGTTTCTACACATCCCTCTACATCTCTACACGTTTCTACACATCTCTACACGTTTCTACTCATCTCTACACATCCCTCTACATCTCTACATGTTTCTACTCATCCCTCTACATCTCTACACGTTTCTACACATCCCTCTACATCTCTACACGTTTCTACACATCTCTCTACATCTCGTATACGTTTCTACACATCTCTACACATTTCTACTCATCTCTACACATCCCTCTACATCTCTACACATCTCTACACTTCCCTCTACATCTCTACACGTTTCTACACATCCCTCTACATCTCTACACGTTTCTACACATCCCTCTACATCTCTACACGTTTCTACACATCCCTCTACATCTCTACACATCTCTACACGTTTCTACACATCTCTACACGTTTCTACACATCTCTACACGTTTCTACACATCTCTACACGTTTCTACTCATCTCTACACGTTTCTACACATCTCTACACGTTTCTACACATCTCTACACGTTTCTACACATCCCTACACATCCCTCTACATCTCTACACATCTCTACACATCCCTCTACATCTCTACACGTTTCTACACATCCCTCTACATCTCTACACATCTCTACACGTTTCTACACATCCCTACACGTTTCTACACATCCCTACACGTTTCTACTCATCTCTACACGTTTCTACACATCTCTACACGTTTCTACACATCCCTACACAATCCTCTACATCTCTACACGTTTCTACTCATCTCTACACGTTTCTACTCATCTTTACGTTTCTACTCATCTCTACACATCCCTCTACATCTCTACACGTTTCTACACATCCCTCTACATCTCTACACGTTTCTACACATCTCTACACGTTTCTACTCATCTCTACACATCCCTCTACATCTCTACATGTTTCTACTCATCCCTCTACATCTCTACACGTTTCTACACATCCCTCTACATCTCTACACGTTTCTACACATCCCTCTACATCTCTATACGTTTCTACACATCTCTACACATTTCTACTCATCTCTACACATCCCTCTACATCTCTACACATCTCTACACATCCCTCTACATCTCTACACGTTTCTACACATCCCTCTACATCTCTACACGTTTCTACACATCCCTCTACATCTCTACACGTTTCTACACATCCCTCTACATCTCTACACATCTCTACACGTTTCTACACATCTCTACACGTTTCTACACATCTCTACACGTTTCTACACATCTCTACACGCTTCTACTCATCTCTACACGTTTCTCCTCATCTCTACACGTTTCTACACATCTCTACACGTTTCTACACATCCCTACACATCCCTCTACATCTCTACACATCTCTACACATCCCTCTACATCTCTACACGTTTCTACACATCCCTCTACATCTCTACACATCTCTACACGTTTCTACACATCTCTACACGTTTCTACACATCCCTACACGTTTCTACTCATCTCTACACGTTTCTACACATCTCTACACGTTTCTACACATCCCTACACAATCCTCTACATCTCTACACGTTTCTACTCATCTCTACACGTTTCTACTCATCTTTACACGTTTCTACTCATCTCTACACATCCCTCTACATCTCTACACGTTTCTACACATCCCTCTACATCTCTACACGTTTCTACACATCTCTACACGTTTCTACTCATCTCTACACATCCCTCTACATCTCTACACGTTTCTACACATCTCTACACGTTTCTACTCATCTCTACACATCCCTCTACATCTCTACATCTTCTTGTCCTGATACTTTAATGAATGGCTTGTGAAGTGAAGTAATCAAACCTCATCCACTTATTTAATCTGTTTTTATTATTTAGTTTACATTCAATTAATTAAAATTCTGTTTTTCAGAAATAGAATTCTATAGAAATGAAGTGCTGTAGATCTGCATTCAGTAGTAAAATTTCACGTGTTTTAAAGGCTTTATGTGCAGTGTACATAATGATTATTTATTTAGGAATTACTGTGATACCAAGAACACTGTCATTAAATTGTGAAAAATATTTCATGTATGTTGTTTAAAACTCTGGATATTATGGTCTGTCTGTCCGTCTGTCTGTCTGTCTGTCTGTCTGTCCGTCTGTCTGTCTGTCTGTCTGTCTATCTGTCCGTCTGTCTGTCTATCTGTCTGTCTGTCTATGACTTATCTGAGAAATATCTTCACTCATTTATGAAATCTTTAGCATACGATCTTTAAACTGTTGCTGCAGTTTCTCTTTTTTTTTTAAATAAAAATAAAATATTTTTCAAATATAAAAAAATAAGATCAATTTAGTGATGATGGTTTTGGGGTTAAATGTGAACACAGTGTTTATGTGCATGAGGTTTTATTCAGTGGGTTATAAATCACACAACATGAAGTCCTCTGTCTCCA